>PITA01010739.1:0-43135 GCA_004023965.1 Spilogale gracilis | reverse complement strand
CCTCAGAGGCAGATGTTTCAAAGATGAGGAAAATGAAGAGAATGAGTAGCTTCCACTGGCTGTCGGTTGGCAAGATGCGGGACTCGATACCAGGTCTGTTGACATGAAATCTAATGTCCTTTCTTCTTCCTTTAGTTTCGTCCAAGTACAGCCTCCATTCTCCCACTTCCTTGCCCAAAAAAACTGTTTAGCAGAATATAATTTAACATTGCTGGTCAATCACTGGTCTTCTAGTTAATCAAGTATGGGCTGAGGAGCATTATTTGTTTTTATAGCACTCTCCTATATCTCAGAGGGTTTGAAAGACAGATTAGAGTTGGCCTCTACCCTCAGGGAGCATGTAGTCTTTCTAGACAGATAAGATACAAAATGTCAAAACAGCAAGAGAGACAGTGCATTAAATCATATTGCATGGAATCTAAGTGTAATAGACTCAGCAGAGGAAAACACCACGGGAGGCTGGGTGTGGTCAGGGAAAATTTCCCAAAGGAGGTAGAAATTAAGCTTCCTCTCAAAGTCATGGCAGAATAGAGGCCAGAGGCCAGTTTCCGAGTCCCAGTGGAGTATTCCTCTTAATATAGATTGGTGCTGAAGGGAGGGGAGATTATATATTTAAAATGCCTTTTACTTTAAACACACACACATACACATGCATACACACGGACCACTCATGTGTTACTTGGTTGTTCAACATAAGTCCTACCAAGCAGAGAATATTTGTTATCTAAGAGTGGCTCATATAGTAGTCAAAATGATCATCACAATATCAATAAAATTGTGGACAGTGCTCAGAATGACATACTGCGTTTGTAAAAGAGCTATACTTTCTGGAGTAATACTTATTTAAAAAAAAAAAAAAGAAAAGAAAAGGCATTCTTTTATGTGGCTTTCCCAAAAATGCAGCCTGGAAATCTAAACGCCCAAGTAATAAAGCTGCCCCTTTTGAAACCTCCTTTACATCCATCTACCATGTGCAGATTCACCAGGCCTAACATTTTAAAAATCGGGACACAAAACCACTGCCCCTCCTTTCAAGTCTGATACAGCTAGTTTAATGTTCAACATCACTGTTCATAGAAACACTTTTTGATCTGAGGAAATATGAAACACAGCCATCCCCTGGCTGGAATGTAAGGATCCTACAGAATAGCAGGGATTAACTTGAAAGTGCAGGGGAATGAGGATGGCCTTGTTTCCTTAGATACTGAGAGTTCACAAGAAATTCCCTGTTTGTTTCAACACATTGTAAATCTGTGTCCCCTAAGCCAAACTCTGGGTCTGATGTAGACTACATACACAAGAAATAATGTTGAGTGAATGTTAAGAAACGTTGAGTAGCTGCTTTCCTTGATGATTTTGTACTCTCTAGTACTTTGAGAGTCCTTATTATAAACATAATAATATTGGCCATTTGTTGACCTGTGTATGGTAAACACTTCAGAAATATGATCTTATTTATACCATACAATAATCACAAGTGGCTGACATTACTCCCACGTAATAGACCAGAAACTGAGGTTTAGAGAAATGAAACAATTTGCCCAAGTTCACACCGAGGTCCCCATAATGCCTAAGCCCACGATTCCAACCTCTACTTATAAAGCTGCTCAATATTGATGTGTATCAGGTAGGAAGAGAGAGAGAAAACAAAGGCACATAATAAGAGCAATGTTAATAAAAATACCTAATATTTACCAAGTATGTACACTTTTTAAGTGATATATATACTCTAGCTCCTTTAATTATCATTACAACCCTAAGACGTAGGTTCTCATCAGCCCCTTATGCAGATGAGTAAGATGAGACGTACATATAAGAATTTAAGAAACTTGTTTAAGGTCACCTAGTTAAGTAAGTAGTGGAATAAGGTCCCAGATACAAAACTGTACATATTTACTTACCCTTTTCTTAAAAAAAAAAAAAAATCCCAACCATCTCATTTTTGGCTCACTTACCCCTACTTTACGAAAATTGGACTATAACAATATAATAGTCAAATGATTCTGGTTAATTGAATATTCCAGTTAATGATAAATTTATCGCCAGTCCGGTGATGTCCTGAGCCCTGGCTTTCTCACCTGCGCAAAGGGGAAGGTGGGACAGGCGGCACGTGGTTCCTGGGCCCCGCCAGGAAGTGACCGGGGCCACAGTAGGAGCCCCTCCTCACTCACTCACCACTTCTCCGTGGTGCTGAAAGGCAGGTGACGCGTGTTTGCCTCGTGTCAGTCAGAAAAGGCCGTGTGTTAGCTTTGTTAACGCCATTGTAAACCACTCCTTGGTTGATCTGTCAGCACTTGCAATCCCTGGGCCCTGGGTGCAGAGCAGAGAAGACTGAGCATGTGTCCCCCACCCTGTCTTTGAGGGCGCAGCAGGGCTACGGGGCCGTGGTTCTTTCAGTACGAACCTTCTGAGGAAGCCAGCTCTGCCCTTCGCACCTGCCCTTGGCACCTCTGTACTTCCAACGATGGGGCCCCTCCCCAATCGGCCACTCCTCCAGAAATGACTCCTCTTCCGCTTCTCAACATTTCATACAGTAGTATCGACGGGGGTGTTCACTGTCTGGCAAGGGGCATTTTTGGCTGAGGAATTCTATATATTTGAGTAGAATACGAGAGGATGCCAGCTCTTTGTCGGTCTATTGCAAGCTGCAGATGGCGTCAAGTTGCTGAGATGGGCGGCAGGTGTAAGAAGTGGAGGTTTTCCAGTACCATCTCATGATTTAGCATGAGCCACAGGTGAAACTCATCGTGGGCCCAAGTTCACTGATCATGACTCCACGCACAGCAAGTTAAAGACACAGAAGCAGAATTCACAGGAAGAGGAAGAGAACGGATCATCTACCCCACACCAAGAGCCACATGTCCCCACAAGTCAGAATGTTAGTATCTTCATTTTATAGGTGCGGTGGAAAGGGGGCTATTATGTTCAGGCTGCACCTCCAACCCAGATCTGTCTGACCCCCAACGGAAAATCCTTGGATATTTTTAACTTGGTGCTTTTATTATCTGAAACTAAAACCTGGAACCCCCCACCCCCTGCCATGAACTTGCATCTGGGTTTCCTCTGAAGGGAGCTACTCTTGAGAGTGTCAAATGGGTGTTCCTGACAGACACATGGAACTCGAGACGTTGTGACATCTGACACACCAAACTGGACACATTGGTAATCGTTTCTGTGCAACATTCCCCTGAAATTTCTCTTCCTCTTTGTCCTTTGTTTTTCTTGATTACATAAGGCGGGGAGGAAGTCACGATGGGGTTAATCTGTCTTCCAATTTGGAATTGTAACACTTGTTTGCTGCCTTCTGAGCAGTGAGATCCTGGCCCATTAACTGCCACATTAACTGTTAGCTTCGTCATCTATAAAATGGGGCTAATGACCCAACCACCTACCTGCTTAGCATGCTGTGGAATAAAAAAAGAAAAAGTTTCTATCAAAGCCCTTCATAACCTGCTCAGTGCTAGGTCCACTTTTACTAACGAACTCATTCTTTCAATAAACATTAATAGTACCTCTTTTTCTTTTCTTTCTTTTTTTTTTTTTTTTAAAGATTTTATTTATTTGACAGAGAGAAACACAGCCAGAGGGGGAACACAAGCAGGGGGAGTGAGAGAGGGAGAAGCAGGCTTCCCGCCGAGCAGGGAGCCCGATGTGGGACTCGATCCCGGGTCTGCAGGATCATGACCTGAGCCGAAGGCAGTCGCTTAACCAACTGAGCCACCCAGGCGCCCCAATAGTGCCTCTTTGTGAAAGGCACAGTGTTAGGCTATCTGGTGGATACAGAGGAATAAAAATGTAATCTCTGCTCTTAAAGTACGTACATTTTTGAAGAGAAGAGACATTTACATGAATAACTATAACAGAATGCAGGAAAAAACAGGCATCAGAACAAAGAGAAACATAAGAGGCTATAAAACCACTGAGCAGGGTAAGTGATGAGGATTCAGAAACATGGAAGAATAATTAAGAGCCATCTAGAAGGTAAAATCTATGTAACTTGGTACTGTCTCATTAGATTTTGCATTCATGGGGTGTCTGGGTGGCTCAGTTGGTTAAGTGTCTGACTTTGGCTCAGGTTGTCCTCTCAGGGTACTGGGATCGAGTCCCACCTCAGGCTGCCTGTTTCATGGGGAATCTTCTTGTCCCTTTCCCTCTGCCTCTGTCCCTTCCCTGCTTGTGCTCTCTGTCTCTTAAATAAATAAAATCTTTAAAATAAAAAAAAATTGCATTCATTCATCCATTAAACATTTATCACAAGATTAAGTGCTGGCTGGTGTGTAAGTCATTGAGCCAGTGTGGACAGGCTGAATGGAAAATGCTGGCAGGCTGTCTATGCGGCAATGTCCAATGGGAAGCTGGTAATGAAGATCTCAAGTTCAGGAAGAGTCAAGGTTGGCTGGCAGATTGCAGCCATTCTTACAGAGCTAGCAGTTGAAGCTACAGGTACTGATGTGCTTGCCCAGGTATATAGGTGAGATTAAATGCTGGCTAAGTTGGAAAGGCAGGGACAGAAATTGTGGGGTGTCCATAAATATGGGCTTGAACAAAAAAAGAATTAGTAGAGCAGATGAAAAAGTCTCAGAGAGGTAGAGAAATGGTGAAAAAATACGAAAAAAGTGTAACCAGCACCATTCCATTCTACAACAGTAGGCAGGGGAGGAGAAACCGCTGAACTTACCAGTTAGGAGCTTTTCAGTGCTCCTTGTATTAGCATATGGTAACCCTGATGGCACACATGGATTTGCATCCCAGTTCCGTCACTTATTAGCATGTGACTTGGACAACTTAACCTGTATTTCTATGTCTCGGTTGAGGAAAATACCTTTATTTGTTTCCTATGATTATTAAGAGGACTTAATTATGGGGTGCCTGGGTGGCTCAGAGGGTTAAGCCTCTGCCTTTGGCTCAGATCATGATCTCAGGGTCCTGGGATCAAGCCCCACATCGGGCTCTCTGCTCGGCGGGAAGCCTGCTTCCCCCCCTCTCTCTGCCTGCCTCTCTGCCTACCTGTGATCTCTCTCTCTCTCTCTGTCAAATAAATAAATAAAATCTTTGAAAAAAAAAAAAGGACTCAATTAACACAAGAGCCCTCACCCACAAGAGCCCTTAGGACGATTCTTGACAGAGGGTGAGCACTTCCTACCTGTTAGCTATTACAGGCAGGCCAATCCATGTAGAACGGCCTATTTTTCCAAAGCTCTTGGCCTCTGACTTGAGGGGACAAAGATCAGATCAACCCCTTCATCCTCTGCCAGGCTCCACTCATGCAGGACATCCCCTGCTTTGTAATGGAGCCCAAGGCTCAGGACTGGCATTCTTGGGAAGGTGTGTCATATGAACCATACTACGGTTCTGTTCGTACAACTGGGGCTGTTGCAAAGATGACCAGGTTTTGGAAACATCAGGACTTTTTCTTGAGGTGCTCTGGGTAAACCACTGGAAACAAGTCTTAAAAACCATCACAGTAGACGACAGTGTAAGTCATGGAAAGTGAACCCAGATCGAATACACAGTGATAAGGAAAAAAATAACAGGGAGATTTTGTTACTTTTAATCATAGGTTTTTAATCCACAGGTTTTCTTTTAATGGGTTTAAAGAATTTAATAAACTTTTTTCATTCTAGGTGGCCCCTTATTTGTTCCCGTTATTTTACAGTGGAGGCGCAGAAACGTGGAATGACTAGCCCACATCTACCTTCTCAGAACCCGCTCCCTGATCTGCCCTGTTCTGCATAATTGTGGGGCTGTGAACATGTACCAAGGCCACAAGTGTCACCGGCTTAGACGACAATTCCCTAAGGCTTCACAATGGCCTATGGGCCTGTAGCCCAGCTTGTTGGGGACCTGTGCTCCTGAGTATTTTGGGGAAATGTGGCAAAACTATTAAAGAAATTGGCTTAGATCGTGGGAGTAGGAACCTGGGGAAGCTAAATTTACTTACAAGTCAACTGGATTAGCCCTGAAATAATTCTCCTTGTGTAAACCCAATTTTAGGGTAATGCATGAGCTAAATTTGGAGCAAGGGCTGAGACACAGATTTCCTGTGTTGTTGAGCTCCTGCAGATCTCAGCAGATAACAAAGCTATTATCTGGGCAGAAATGAAAGCATCTTCAAATCCTGTCAGAGGGCAGCACTGACAAAAATTACAACCAAATGTAGTTTTACACTGATTTGCTTTCTTAAGTCTGGCTCCTAAAAGCAAAACATTCTCTTATAGGAGAATTTTAGTAAAAACACAAGAATGTTCTTGCGGAGGGAATCTCCAGGGAACGCCAGGGATGGACGGCAGAAGATTTCTGATAGAAGAGAGACGATTTGGAACAAGTTTCTGAAATGGCATCATTGTCTCTTCCTTCTCCCTTCCTCCCTTCTTTACTTTCTTCCTTCTTTTTCCTGAAATTACTTGGGCTCACAAAACATGGTCTGAAAGGATTTCTTAAAAGTTGTTTCAAGTTAAAGGTCTTTACCCCACTGCTCTGAACATACTCCCTTAATAACTGTTATCTACTCTTGGGCCCTCCAGAACTATCCTATGCTCTGCTTCCAAGATACATGGCACTTCTGAGGAGCTTGTGAGAGTATTCAAACATCCTTGCCTTCATTTCTTACCTGGTGAAAGGAGGAAGACCAAAGCTTAACCCTCACAAGGAGAGTGAAACAGTATGTAGCCAATGAACACAAGGTAATATTCCATTAAGATGCCCTTTAAATGCATTAGCACTAACCCTGAAATTGAAAACAAAAACGACCCTCATCAGTTATCCTTTTTAGGTAGGAAGCAAGAAGAAACATGGGCATGGGAGTTAGAAGACCTGAGTTCTAATCCCAGCCATGATACTCACTAGTTGCCTGCCTTTGGGGTTCAAAGTCAGGCAGACCTTGATTCAAATCCCAGCTCTACACCTCATAGGCTGTGTGACCTTGGGAAAGCTACTTGCCATCTCCGACCTTCAGGTTCCTCAGTGTCAAATGGAAGAAGTAATACTTATCTCTAGTGTTCTTTCTTCCCATATTACCATCTATCCACATAATAAAATCTGTTTAGAATGGACAATATGGATAAGAGAAGAATAAATGGATTTTAGAATAGGCATAGGAGGAAAGGGAGCCACGTTCATTGCTTTGGATATCACAAAGATTTACACACTAATTCTAATTGCAGCTGCTCAGTCATACATTCATTCCACAAATAATTAAGCATTTGTATGTGCCCACTGTATATATGAAGAAAACCTGGCCTCAGGGAACACTGAGACAATCCTATGCAGAGAGGACAAAGAAGGGAGCCAGGGCAGTGCAGAGGAGGGCAAGTGACCAAGTGACCATGAACCAGGGAGGTGATGTGAAGGCTTCCCAGAGGAAATGATGTCTAAACTGAGAGCTGAAAGGGAACAGCAGCAGTGAGAATGCTCCAGATGGAATTACCAGCCTGCACAAAGATGCTGAGCAAGGAACAACTGAACAGTCAGTGGAGGGGTGAGGGGTGGACATGAGGCCAGAAGAGGACAGAGGGGCAAATAAGGACAGCACAGGCTAAGAAGGTCTTTATGCATCAAGGAAAGGTATCTGTACTTCTCGTGAGAGCAAAAGAGAAACACAGGAAGACTTTAAACAACACAATCATTTTGTAGCTCGGAGGGCCACGTGACCTAGTGCTCACTGCAGCTGGCTTGATTTTCTTTACCAAAGGGCATCCTATGGAAGGTAGATCTGTAATGATTATGAACCAACCTTTTGGTCCAGTAACATGAGGGAGATCTGTTTCTAAATACAGTATGCCTCAGACCTACAAGTGATAAGTAAGTGATTACCTTTAGTGCTTAAAATAAATAAAAAAAAAAAATGAACAAACCCCTTCAGATCTTCGGGCCAGGCCTGCCCAGATCAAAGGCTATAATGATTTGCTAATTGCAGCCCATAGGCTAAATGCCACTCAGAAATATGATTTGATGTTAGCAGATGGAAACCAGTTTCAAGCGTGTGCATGAGTGATATACAGGGTCTGAGCTGTAGCAGCCTGCAGGGTCACAGTAAGACTCCTGGAGGTCAAAAGCCCAAAAAAAGACCACATCTTCTCTGCCCATCCCACCCCACCAAGGTGTAGGAGATTGGGCTGCCTCGGTTCTGACAAAGCTCAAAGAAATCCCGGCACAGTGCTTCTCCAATTGGGGGGTCCATAAGATGCCCCCGAGAGAGCACACACTTTGGATACCCTAAGTCGGCAGGTCAACGATGCAGACTGGCAGGAAGCACTCCCAGGGATCTGACTCAGAAGTCCCGGGTGGGATCCAGGGGTATACATTTTTTATAAGCTGCATGTGGGCTGCCTACCGGACTTTGGGAAACATGGGGCTGGGGCTAGAGGAGAGTACCAGTCTCCCCAAACAGAGTAAGGGATGAGGGTGATCTCGAGCTGCCTCTAAAGCAGAAGTTTATATTGGAATTAGCTGTGGAGTTTCTTCCCTATGTCTGTATCCTGGCCTCAACCCTAGAGACTCTGATTCAGCTGGTCTAGGGTAGATTCCAGGTCCCTAAGGCCCTTTGAAAAATTCACTTCCCCCAGTTCTTCTAGGTATTTGGATTCGGTAGGACTAGGGTGGGGTCACATCCCCAAGGGATGCTTGTAATCCCATATAACAGAAGCTTGTCGAAACTAGTTGCTAAACCACTTCCTCCTCTCCCCTGTGGACTTAAGCCCCAGGCTACATGATGTCCCTTGGACCTCTTCTCCCTGATTCTTTGCTATCATTATTGATCACTATCATTAATGATCAATATCCATTCACTTTTTTGGTTTCAAAATGTGGTATGGGGTGTGTGTGTGTGTGTGTGTGTGTGTGTGTGTGTGTAAGGTAGAGTGAAGGCTCAGTCAACACAACTTGCTCAGGGCTCAAGAGCCCACAGTGATTCCCATGGCTGGCTTCTGCTCATGTCACTCACCTCCATCCTGGAAGTGGTGTGATGAACACATCTGGTTATTATTTTTTTTTAAAGACTTTTTATTTATTTGAGGGCACCTGGGTGGCTCTGAGTGTTAAGCCTCTGCCTTCAGCTCAGGTCATGATCTCAGGGTCCCGGGATCAAGGCCCACATTGGGCTCTCTGCTCAGCAGTGAGCCTGCTTCCTCCTCTCTCTCTGCCTGCCTCTCTGCTTACTTGTGATCTCTCTCTGTATCAAGTAAATAAATAAAATATTTTTTTTAAAAAAAGATTTTTTATTTATTTGACAGAGAGAAACACAACTAGAGAGGGAACAGAAGCAGGGGGAGTGAGAGAGGCAGAAGCAGGCCTCCTGCCGAGCAGAGAGCCTGATGCGGGGCTGGATCCCAGGACTCCGGGATCATGACCTGAGCCAAAGGCAGATGCTTAACGACTGAGCCACCCAGGCGCCCCCACATCTGGTTATTTGAAAGTTCTGGTTATTTGAGATTTTGCTAGACCACATGGTTTGTGACCTAGCACTTAGAGCTAATAAGTGAGTAAAAACAAAACAAAAACAACAGATGACTAAAGTATGATGCTCAAATCAAAACAAAAATTTATGTAACTATAATAATATAATCAAACATGCCATTTCCTTGCCATTAAAATGATTATTATTTAGCACAGTGCCAAACTTTGACCACTGCTGCTGAATATTTATAGCTGGTTCTCTCAGAACACAGAGGTGGCTACAGAAATAGGCTCTTTCTCTCCCCTACCTCCACTTGATGAATGATTATTTTACTTAGTAATACAGCAAGTGAGACCAAAATTGAAAATACCTCAGAGGTGAGGCCTAGTACAATTACAGTTATAAATATGGGTAATTGTAATCAGCCCTAAGTGGAGGGTTTACAACAGAAACTTAAAAAGTGAATCGATGAAAAAAAGTCTGTACAAATCATCAAAAGGTCTTAATTTGCTGTCACTTTAAAGTGTGTTCTGAAAATTTATTCACTAAATCAGACTTAAAAAAAAAATATCCCTAGATCCCCTCTTTAAAGTTGAGAAAACACTAAAATAGAATAGGTACCTTACGAAGATGATCTCAATGATAAACTCTAGGGCACAAAAAAGGCTTTCTAATCTTTCTAACCCAGTCTAAACTAGTTTCTAAACTAGTTATTGCTTGTGATTATTCTCACACTTGTGTAGCATGACAGATGTGGTTAAGAGAGGCTGTGCCTTACAGCCAGGCATCAAGTTCAAATGCTGGCTCTGCCACTTACTGACCACCTGTGCTCAAGCAAATGACATACCTTCTCTGTGCCTCAACTTCCTCATATGTAAAATGGGCACAAATCTACCTGTGAAGGTTATTCTAAAAATTAGATGACATAACACACACAAGACATTTAATATAGTATGCATGTAATAAATGGCAGCTCTAGCCTTCTTCTCATACGAGCATTTCAACAACCATGTGAGAACTGTATCATCCCCATTTCAGACAAGGAAAGTGAAGTTCATGAGGCAGCAATGACTTGCCACCTGCATGCTCCTCCATAGCGGCAGGGCAGGGACTCTGAGGGGAGAGATCAACAGAGTGCAAAGCACATGCACAAAGGAGTGAGGCAGGAAAAAAAAGTCATAGTTAGAAAACAGAAGAAAAGCAGGTGTCACAAATGACTGCACCTGCCAGGCAAGAACTGATTATCTATGAGAGGCCAAGACATGTTGATTTCGTGCTGTATTGCTTAGCAGAGGTCCGGGCACAATACTGATGATTTTCCTTTTTAACTCATCACTACTGTCCTTGTGAATCCTATCACACGTGGCTTTAAGTGAAAATAATTACAAGAATAGGTGGAAAACTACCCACAGGAAAGTGGGTCGTGCTCAAGATGACCAACTACAAGGGCCAGGGTGTGCAAATGAACACTGGCTCTTACGCTTACAAGGTGTAGGCTCTTTTTTTTTTTTTCTAATTTTATTTATTTATTTGACAGAGAGAAACACAGCCAGAGAGGGAACACAGCAGGGGGAGCGAGAGAGGGAGAAGCAGGCTTCCCGCCGAGCAGGGAGCCCGATGTGGGGCTCCATCTTGGGTCTCCGGGATCATGACTTGGGCCGAAGGCAGTTGCTTAACCAACTAAGTCACCCAGGCGCCCCAAGGTGTAGGGTCTTGAGCAAGTTTTATCACGCCCCTGAGCCTCAGCTTCTTCATCTACAATATGCAATTCATAAGACCGAGGATTTTGTAAGGAAGGGTATAAGGAAGTCTATGGGATAACATAGATAAGTAGCCGAGTCCCGCCATTCATGGTTTGTGTCGGCTAGTTCTCTCGGGCTGGGCTGTGCAGTGCACGGTCTATTAGGCAGGATCACTAGCCTCTACCTGCCAGATGCTCACAGTGTCAGAACCAAACATATCCCCAGATGTTGTTGAATGTCTTCTGGGGTGGGGGAGCAAAAGCACCCCTGATTGAGAACCACTGCCCTAGTCCAATGCCTGGCACATAACGGGAGTGCAAAGATGTTCATTCTTTCCCTCTTTATAGCTGAAACTTTATTTTCTGGCGAGGTAAGACCCAACTAATTGGGAGTCTGTGTTAATTCCAATATTGGCAGAACTGAAGACCATATTTTCAGTAACATGGGAAAAATTAGCAGTGTACACAATAATCCAGAAGACAAAGACTCACTAATGAAAGCATACCATTTATAAGCACTCATGTGAATGTCATTTTATATTCATTTAGTGAAGTAAAAATAGTTCTTAAACATTTATCAAAGCCTTGAAAAATACACTGACTGCCAATTATTTTTAAGCAAATTTAAATTGATAACTACAGTTAGATGTTAAAATGACAATTATATTTTTTAAAAACCCCAGCAATTTCTGATTTTCTCCTCTAATGCAGGTTAATTTTGCCTCTAAAAAATTATTTTTTCTAAATTGAAGTATAATGAACATAGTGTTCTTTTAGTTTCAGTGTATAATATATTCAATAATTCTATATATTACTCAATGTTCACCAGGATAAGTATTAGTCACCATCTGTCACCAAACAACATTGTTACTATCTTACTGACTATATCCCTTTGCTGTACTTTTCATCTCCACAAATTATTTATTTTGTTACGGGAAGTTTGTACCTCTTAATCTCCTTTATCGACTTCACCTATTCCCCCACCCACTTCCCCTCTGGCAACCATCAGTTTGTTCTCTATATTTAAGAGCTGTTTTTTTGGCCTGTTTTCTTTGTCCATGTTTTGTTTATTAGATTCCGCATGTGATCGAAATCATCTGGTATTTATCTTTCTCTGTCTGACTCATTTCACATAGCATTATACAAAACTAGGTCTATTCAAGTGGTTGCAAATGGCAGATCCCATTCTTTTTTCTGGCTGAGTAATATTCCACTACACAAATATACCACATTTTCTTTGTCTAGTCATCTACTGATGGACCCTTGTGTTGCTACCATATCTAGGCTACTGTAAATAATGCTGTTAAACATAGGGTGTACGTCGCTTTTTGAGTTTGTGTTTGAGTGAAATCAGACCATGTTCTTATACCATATACAAAACAAACTCAAAACAGATTAAAGACCTGAAACCATAAAACACTTAGAAAAAAACATAAGCAAAATTTCTCTTACATTGACAAATGTCATATCTAAAAAGGGGTTGATATCCAGCTATATAAAGAACTTATACAACTCAACACAAAAACCTCCCTAATAATCCCATGATTATTATCCCAGAAAACAAGGACAGACATTTCTCCAATGAAGACATACTGATGGTTTCTTGTTATCCTAGAAAACATGAATAAACATTTCTCCAGATGGCCAACAGACACATGAAAAGATGCTCAACATCACTCACCATCAGGCAAATGCAAATCAAAACTATAATGAGATACCTGAGATACCACCTCACAACTGTTAGAATGGCTAAAATCAAAAAGACAAGAAATAACAATTTTTGGCGAGGATGTGGAGAAAAAAGATCCCTTGTACACTGCTGGTGGGAATGTAAGTTGGTACAGCCATTGTGGAAAACAATACGGAAGTTCCTCAAAAAATTAAAAACAGAAATACCATATGATCCAATTATACCACTGCTGAGTATTTACACAAAGAAAACAAAAACACCAACTTTCCCTTTTAATAAGCAAGGGGGCGCCTGGCTCAGTCATTACAACTGCCTTTGGCTCAGGTCATGATCCCAGGGTCCTGGGATGGAGTCCGACATCAGGCTCCCTGCTCTGCTTGTGTTCCCTCTCTTGCTGTGTCTTTCTGTGTCAAATAAATAAGTAAAATCTTAAATTAAAAAAAAAAAGTGGAAGGTACTTTATAACTGCTACATTGAGGTTTTCTACATTCTTACTAAGTTTTTAAGCAAGAAATTCTTTTATATGGTTAACATAACATCTTCCTGCTGCCTTTTTAGCCTGTTTTCCATTGTTCAAGCTTCAGTAGAAAATGAGACCAGCTGTTCATCAGAAGAGCTTCATTCTCCTACACTTGGAGACTGTAAGTAATATCAGGCCTGGCCTAAGACTTCCTATTCGGGACCAGTGGTTCTCAACAGAAGGCAAGTTTGTATCATAGGGCACATCTGGCCATGTCCGGAGACATTTTTGGGTTTTGTTGCAACTGGGGCTAAAGAGCTACTGGCATCTAGAGACTAGAGGACAAAGATATTGCTAAACATCCTACAGTGCACAAGACAGCCCTCTACAACAAAGAATTATCTAGCTCCAAATGTCAGCAGTGTCAAGATTGAGAAATCCTGTTCTAGACCTTGGATCTAAATGATTTTAGCAAATAAACAATGAGCAAACTGTCTTTAAAAAAAAAAAAACAAACAAACACAAAAAACACCAAAGTCAATTAAATCCTGCTTCTCTGGCTTTGAGATACATGTTGCCTTCTTCAGGAAGTTTTTCTAGTCTGACATTTGGGGAGGCCTCCTCCGGACACCACAGGCCTTTGCGCATACCCCCATCATAGCATCTGATGATACCAGCACACTGCTGGCTCACAGCGGATGTGTAATCAGAGCTGAATAAAATGTGCAGCTAGGGGACCCAAGAATGGGTCCTTGAGCAATTAGGGCTCCTGGGGTTCTCCTGACCTCCCTCTCTGGACATGTCCCATGTAGTTCTAAGGGCCTCTGAGGGACTGCTCTTGGTGACAAGAAGGGAGAGGGGGTGAGAAGGAGTGGGGTTTGCTTGCCTCACTCTTCCCTGTGTTACCAGGAGCTGGGGTTTATTTTCTTTCTCTGCCTTACACTGACAGGGATATAGATTTGGTTCCATTTAACATTTTGCTTAATCATCTGAAATGTAAAAACTGAACCAACAGATCTGATTCCACACTTTTCACACTCCTTCTTGCGGTGCTGCTAAGTAAAGCTATTAAAACAAACAGGGAGAAATGGGGAGGCCAGGATTCTGCTACTTGTAGTAGGGCAGCTGTCTATGCCTCAGTCTCCCATTTTCCCCAGACCTCTCCTCAGCCCTGCTTTGTGCTTCTTGAGAGCAAAGCCTTCTTTTCCTCATTGCCTGAACACAGAGATTCTATGGTTGTTTATGGGCACCAGCTCCTAATGGGCAGCCAATAACTATCGGGGATTCCAAGACAATCACTGTTGATCCTAGAGCTGTACTCAGCCCATTGCTAAGCAGAATTCTTTACTATTCCTTGATTACACCAAGCTTGCTTCCATCAAGGTTTCACACTGACTGTCTCTTTGTCTGGAACACACTTCTCTCAGATAGACTACCTCACTTCATTCAAAACTTAGCCCAAATGTCACCATATCAGAAAGACCTCCCCTAACCAACGAATAAGGTAGCAGCAGCCCTCACCCCTATCACCTCATTTCCTCTTTTTCTGTTTCTTATTTCTTCTTAAACAATTGTTCTTTTCTGGTGTCACTGGGTTTCCCCTCAAGAATGTAAGCTCCGTAAGAGATACAGCAGAATCTCCACCTGTTTCTCTCACTGTAGATCCTCATCTCATAAAACAGTAGCTGGCTTATAGTAAGTGCTCAGTAAATATCTGTGGATCATGAAAGTCTCATGGCCAATCTCAGTCAGGAACTTGTACATGACCACCTCCATCTTTCCCCCATGTCACGAGCATGTGATGGGTTATTGAGTGTATTTGCTAATTCCCCTCTCTTCATCAGTTTCACATGTTCACATCTGGTCATTACTTAGCGTTTATCAAAACAGCCTAATCAAGGGCTCTTGAAGAATCCTTAGCAATGAGACGGGATCATGGTGAGCAGAGACCCCCTGTTCTCATGGGGTCATGGCACTGCCACCCTCTCCATGCCCTCAGGTACAAAGTCCCTTGAACTCTCAGTTTTTAGGTCTTTATTGTATTCTAGGCATAAGTTAAAACTCTTTCCCAGTTTACTTTGTGCATTCAGAGCAGGAAATCTTTTTTCAGAACCATAGAGGAAGTAAAAATAAAGGAGAATTTCTATCCATAAAACTGCCAGATACTCGTATGGTTTCTTCTGTGACCCTGAACCTTTCTTTTTTTCCAAACCCCTTTCGTTTTTGTAAAAGAATTCACTATGTGTAGGCATCTGGCTTGTAAAAATAAACACAGCGACTAGTTTTCATAAATAATGTGGCCTAATCGTCGAGTGCTCCTGAAAAGAATCGTCTCCTGAGATGTGGCAAATCTTCTGGAGCAATCTATTCCATGGTCCAGGCACGAGAGAGGGCACCTACCTGGGGTGGATTACAGGCTCCAGAATGTCTGGATTTTGCATCAGGACTAACTCTGGACTCCAGAGAGTTAGCTGTTTTCTTATGGAGGCTAGATCACTAGTGTTCACTATACCCTTAAAACAGATTTGTTCTGACTCGGATACGTATGGGTTTGATGAGTGGAGGGCATGTAACTAGCAGGGGTTTTGATATTTTCCCAGCTTAATTTTATAAGTTTACTTAAACACAGAATGAATATTGGGAGCAATTCTTTATTGAAATTAAGTAAGCTGACATGAAATCATTAGAGATCAATTACCTATAAATCAAGGTATCAGCATTGATATTTAGGGATGTTATTGATAAACATTTTTTTAAAAATCATGACATCAAAGATTCAATTTAATTCAATTGAGCTCAACACACAATTCTTAAGTATCTAGCCTGGTAACATTTTTAAAATAAAAAAACTTTTTTTCCAATTTTTAAATTTATTTGCAACAAAAACCCCACAAATATATTTTAGTAAAACGAGCACGTGTTGCTTGAAATGTTATAAATAAGTACTAACTACATTTATTTCAGGGGGAAAACAATATCTGCCAAGATGCAACCTTTAGAATATTATTAGACCAGACAACTAATCTGTTGTCATCATTATTTCTGTTCTTTATGACCAACTGGAAAATATAAACACTTTGTTTTTGCTTTTACAGTTTTCAGTTAGAATGCAGAATATTCCTTTAGCGGCCTCTGATTAGTTCAGATGCTCAAATGTGTTTTGCCATCCTTGTTGCGCTACATTAACAACTGTCACAGCAAGTGGCACTGACTGAGCATGTCAAAGCTACTCATGTTTACAGAAGGCTGCTGATGCGCCAAGCACTGTGCCTGATGACAAACCAGGGGTCACTGGGACTTAAGGCAGATCTAACATGTCAATCTGTGGAGCTCTGGCAAGACTCTTAACCATTCTGGCCTTCAATTTTCTCATCCTGGAGATGGAGATAGGATACCCTGCTTGCGTCAGAGTTGTTTGTTACTACGCACACTGTGAACGGAACACAGTTTGGTGGTGCAGGATTCCCCCGTTCCCTCCTCAGCCCCCTCACTATGTAATTCCAGAAGTGTGCAAGCTCACTTCCTGACATATCTACAGCCCTCGAGTCCTCCAGTAAACATTTCTTGATTAAGTGGATTATATATGTGAAAGAACTTGACAAATGGTAAAACATGCAAGATTCCGTTATTTTTATTTATAACATTAATTCGTTTCTGCAGTTTATTTCACTCGTAGCCTTAATATTTATTTCTCAGAGTTATGGCGGAAATGATTTATTTATTACTAAGAGAAAATTATTTCAGGCTGACAAAATCCTGAAGTAGGAAAGGGTCTGTGCTTCAGCTCTATAACAATACTATAAGGCTTATTCTGCCCCGCACACAGTTGGGATGAGAGAATAAGGTGCATAGCACATTGATGAACAGCAATCCCCTCCAGCCAGACTGTGCAGGATGGGTGCTGAATGAGCCTGAAGTCTTAGATCTGTTATCCTCATAAACATGGAGAGGTGGTCACTGAAGACACCTGAACGGGAGAGTGATACACAAAGAGGACGGACAAAGCCAGGCCTGGACCAAGCTCACTGTTCTCAGTTCCGGCCTGCACTGCTGTAAGGGCTTAGCCAGGGGCCTTGGTTTGCTCTGAGGCTCAGCTAAGCTGTGAATTCTGGCCTATCAAGGAACACAAGAAGTAGGGTATCTGAGCCTGAGGAACCCTACTCAGAAGTAGAGCATCTGAGTCTGAGGAAAGGAGACTGAGGAACCTCCATGAGCAGATCTCAGGCTAAGAGAAGGGTTAGGAATATCCCATTTCTATTTATCCCTAAGCAAACTCGGGCTGCTTGCATTGTCCATCTGACCCTCTTCTTCTGCCATTTCAGAGGCTGTTTGGGAAGACACCATGACTGAAGGCAATGAACTGGCAGGGGAGACCGGTCCCTGGGCAGGGGCACAACACATCTAAAAGCCCAAATGCTTACGATGAAGGACTTCCCCCCTGACCACAGCTGTTGAAACTTCTCCCTCACAGTGCACGCCCTTAGGTCCCATCCATCACAGCTGTCACTTAATTTTGTCACTGCCTTCAGTCTCCCTCACCCCAATTACCTGAAACAAATCAGAAAGTACTTAAGTTCACCTAGAACCAGAGAAATATTGTGACAAGCACATGACCCAGGGCGAGGGTTAACTATAGGAGAGAATGAGGCTCTTTGTAAAAATGTGTTCATCAAGGAGCAGTTAGTAGGGCAGCAATTGTCAGTCCTCCACAACTCCCGTGCTTCAAACTGCCCTCCACAGCTCGGCCTTAAGACTTTATGTAGCTCGAAGAAGCCGACAGTGGGTTTGGTGGATATAGGCCGTGGTCTGGAAGTCTGATTTCTAGCACCTGACTCCACCTCAAGCAGCTACAGATGTAGACAATTTATGTCACTTCTCTGTTTATTTTTTTTCCTGTGGCAAAATGAGAATGATCATACCCGTAACAGAATGACTTTGTTCTAGGTAAAGCACTGCTTTCAGACATGAAAAAATCTATATAGATGGTTCACTATTTTGAAAAATGCATAAATACAAATCTACCATGGTAGGTGGAACAGTGGTTCCAAAGATGTTCATGTCCCAGTCCCCAGCACATGTTAGGTTACATGGCAAAGGGAGAATTAAGGTTGCAGATGGAATTAAAATCAGAAATCAACTGACCTTGAAATAACAGACCTAAGACTTCAAGCTCATTCAGTACCAGTCCTGCACAGTCTAGCTGGAGGGGATTGCTGTTCATCAATGTGGTATGTCCCATTAACTGGGCCCAATGTAATCTCGATTATTCTTTAAATTTGGAAGGAGGAGGCAGAAAAGTCAGTGTATGATGTAGTGGTAGGAAAGCTTCAACTGGCTTTTGTTGGCTTTGAAGATGCAAGAGGCCATGAGCCAAGGAAGGCAGGCAACCTCCAAAAGCTGGAAATGGCAAAGAAATGGATTCTCCCTTAGAGCCACTAGAAGAAATCTTGATTTTAGCCCACTGTGGCCCATTTGGGACATTTAGCCTCCAAATCTGTTAAGATAATAAATCTGTGTTGGTTTAAGCCATCGAGTTTGTGGTAATTTGTTGTAGCAGCAATTAGAAAACCAATTTCACATATTAGAAAACTAATGCCTTATCCAAGTATAAGAGTATATGATCATCAGCATTGTTGACCTTGCGGTCATTGGCATCATTATCATCCTTGACCTCATTATCATCATCGTCATCCTCATCATCCTCATCCTCATCATCCTCGTCCTCCTCCTCCTCATCATCATCATAATCCTCATCATCCTCATCCTCATCATCCTCGTCCTCCTCCTCCTCCTCATCATCATAATCCTCATCATCCTCATCCTCATGCTCACCATCAAGGCTTCATTTCAAATACTAGCCTGGGAATGAGATTTCTAGTGATGTATCATTTTGCCAAAATTCTCAGAAACCAAACCAGATGGCTATCTCACGGAGCGGGTCACAGAGGGATTTTATCTTTACAGATGCTATCATATTTTCTCTATGCCGACACTGATGGTATTGTTCACATTACAAACCCTCTGTTCCTAATACAAAAGTATACTTCAGAATGAATTGATTTTAGCATATTATTCTTGAAGAGGCTTATTTGGAATATCTTTGTTAGCATAGCTAAGAGATCTAAGCACTAATCTTGGCTTTGCCAATTAATTATAAGCTGTAAAATTTATAACATATCACTTTACTTCTTTGGCACAGTTTCTCTTTCTGTAAAACATTGACAATTGAACTAGATACTCTTTCTTAAATCCCCTCTGTTTTAAGAAGGTTGATTTTAAATACTTATTTTACATACTGTGAGACCAAGACCTAAAGGAAGTAGATTTTTGTGCCTAATTTCTAGTCATTTTGACTTTTGGAGGGAGAAGCTCTTAAAATCAAAGACTATACATATGTAAATGAGTACAAATCATAATCACAGAGCTCAGTGAATTTTTACAATGTAAACACACCCATGTAACTACCATCTAAACTGAGATCTAGAACACGACAGTACCCAGAAACTTCCCCTGTGCCCCCCAAAGGTAGTCACTATTCTGACTTCTATCATCTTATTAGTTTTTCATCTTTTTGGACTTCATAGCAACTTACTTTAATTATATAATTTGTACTCCTTTGCCCTTGGCTTCTTTCTTCCAATATGTTTGTGGCATTCGTCCATGTCATTGCCTATAGCTGTTATTCATTACTTTTTGTTGCTATGCAGTATTTCATTTTTGGTTGCTATTCAATATGCTGTGACTATATAATAATACCATAATTTATTTGTTCTATTGTTGATGAAAATTTGGGCTATTTCCATCTGGAAACCATGATAACTTAGATTTTGCTCCTCAAATTAATCTGTTTGTGAAATATAAAGCATTTCATTCTACTTAATTGAGCTTTGCATTCCTAGCTTATTTATTTTGGACATACGTATTTTACATTTTCTGTCCAATGGGGAGAAGTCTAAGAGACAAATTCAATAGGGCCAGAGCAGACTGACTTTCTCTGGATAGTGTACCTGTGTGAGAGACTTTAGAGTTCCTTGTTTCTGTGTAAACAAAGAAGGATTAAATAGCTCATTGCCAAGGCCTCTAGTAGTGGTAGCATTGTACGGTTTGTACAAACAATAAGCATGCCTGCAACAGGAAGGTAGTCTGAAGTCACCCGAAGAATCTTCAGATCTCTGGATTTGATGATATATTCAATAGGACTGTTTTGTTTGTAAGTAACAGAAACCAAAGCTTAAGAAAGGAAAGGCAGACTGCGTTATGTAGTTAGAAGGGTGTCCCATTGAATTGAAGGACAGAAATAGAACGAAGATGGATGCCATCATAGATGTCCCTCCATTTCTATCTTTGGTTCTCTTTTCATTGTTCATCCATATGGTGTCTTGATTTTACATGTTGATTCTTGGTCCTCAGTCCTACCCACTCAAGACCTGATGAATCCAACACTAAAATCATGGTGATAGACACTCCAGTTTCTGAATGGGGTGAGGTGAGGGAGTGACAGGGAATAGTCCCTAAAGAAGGGGTGTTGTTGGTTGAGGTTTGGGAACACACCCTCCAAGGTGCTCACAAAAGACACAGAAGCTCTAGAAAGGGGCAGTCTACAGTAGTTATTTAAGAAGAGCTACAAAGTATCTCAGGAGATATGAGTCAGATTTTACTACCTGAGCTTGTCATGTTAAGACAGGGCTTTATTCATGACAAACATTGGTTTGCAGTCTTTATCCTGCGGTATAACAGGAACAGCTTTTAAAATCAGATAAAACTAGCTTTCAGTCCAAGTTCAGCCACATCTGGCTAAGTTTCACCGGACAAATTATTTAACCTCTCCTTGTCCATGTCCCCCATTTATGAAATGGTAACACTAATACTGCCCTCCTCATGGAGTTGCTCTGAAAAATAAAGACAGATATACAAGTATCAACTACATTGCCTGGTATGTAATTTTTTGTCCTGTTCTTTCTGAGTGTTTAAGGGTGAGGTGCACAGTAAATTAGAGGTAGGGGTGGGAAGGATGGAAGGATGAAAGGGAAGATATTAAACTAAAATCAGAAACTTACAATCTGATACTGACTTCACTAGCTGTGGGATCTTAGGCAAGTCACTAAAACTCACTGTGCCTCACTTTCCTGACTAATAGAAAAGAGGGGTTCAGAGGGGGATGATACAGTGCAGTTATAATGATTTCTAGGACTCACAGGGTTCCCTGTGATGCTTAGGTGTTGCTGAGTGTGCATGAGGGAAAACAGCAAGGGAAGTGCCATTTGGTAAAATTCTCCTACAGCCCCCTCTTCTTTCACCTGTTTCATAAACTGAGGTTTTTGCGTCAGATTTATTTTAGGGGGGAAAGAGTACGCTGCTGAAAATATTAAAAAGCACCTTGAAAAACACCAGATGACATACCCTCTCAAGTCTTCCCCACTCTAAAACGCAAGGCTTTGCTAAATGCCTTCCATTGTTGGAGCCGAGCTACCTCTAGAGCCAGAAGCTGCCTGGACATTCTCAGCAACCCATTAAGTTGTCTGTCTTGGAACAGCAGAGAAAACAAACCTTAGAAAGGGCTGTGGCTAAAAGAGAGAGACAGAGACAGAGACAGAGACAGAGAGAGAGACTCCTCCAACTTGTCCAGAAAACAAACCAAACCAGCATCTTCTCGAAACACATTACTAATATGATATAGGAAATGTCAGCAGGACCATAAGGATGTCTTTTTCAAAGTGGCTGAGCAACCTAGGCTTTGCTTTGATTATGGCTTACAGACTTCTCATCTAACAGAGGACGCTTAAGAGCACAAAGCTGTCCTACGTGGTCACCCCTAACCGAAACAGTTGGCCCTGTGTGGCAACTGCAAAAACATATACATCCTTCTTAAGCCCACCATTGATAGACATGTTTAAATAAGAGATATTCACAAGGGGATAGCGGATCTAGCTTGGGCACTTTGTGCTATACTGAGCCAGTTGGAAGCAGGATGAAAAGGAGATTACTCCCGTGATAAGAAATCTGTTCTTAGAGCAATAAGCTCACGAGAAAAAGAAAGTTTCCATTCTTTCTGTAAATGAAGATCATAAACAGATAATTTATATATTGAAATCAGATATGCCAAAAGCACCTGAGGATAATCTAGTCCAGTAGTTTTCTACCTTTTTTGGAATAGATTTGCTAGCAGAAGCTTGAAAAGAGAGAATGAAAAACAGTTTAACAAGAGCATTTATTCTGGTTGAAGGAGAGGTGGGGGATTAGCCCTGCTTGATCCATACAACTTCACCCCTCTCTAACAGAACATCCCTCTTGGGACAGACCCCGAGGCACCTCCATGAATATTTGAGGGCTCCTACTCCTCAAATCACTAGTCCAAACTTACCTATTTATAGAGGACAAAACTAGGTACACAAAAAGGCCCAGTGATTTGCCCCAACTCTGAATTATGAAAGGGAAGACTAGGGCTAAAGCCAGGGCTCTTGATGTCCAGCCCAGTGTTCTTGCCGTTATATAACATGGACACACTCTGAGAAGACATCTGAAACCATCTGCACCTCACCTCTTGTGAGTCACCCCATCAGATACAAACTGCTTAAAGTCTCAGTGAATTGATTTTTTTCTTTGCTTGTCTAAAGGATATTTGGAAAGAAAGAAGCGAGGAAGGGAGGGATGCAGGGACGAAGAATGGAAAGGAGGGAAGAGAGAATTAAATTTCAACTTTAAAAGCATGTTCAACTACACCATCTTCCACAGACTCATACTCAAAACTGTATGAATAAGTAACGTGAATGGGGAGAAATACATATCAAAATGATTATTTATTAAACTCAATGACTTAGATGAGTCATGAAAGAACTACATGGTCCAAGGCTGCATCTATCCACTGATTTCATCCCTCCAACTAGTAGACTCTGTTGAGAGACCCTACTTGCTGCTGGGATAAGGGGGTGAATGATTCCGGGCTTTAAGAAATTCAATTTTGAGGATAAAATGCATACATGATGCTAAAGCGTATTCTGGGAATAGGATGAGGAAGAAAGGGAAAGGAGAGAATATTATGGTGGTCAGTGGTTGGGGGTCAGAGGGAAGAAGGTCCGGTAGGCATTTTATGCGTGGGACAGAGGTACATGAGAGTATTTCCAAGGCCCTGCTGGCCCCAAATGGGATATGTGCCCTGGAATATGAAGGCCCAGACTGGCATGCAGTAGGCTGCAAGAATGATCATTGGGATCCCAGGATATAAAGGGATCAAAGTGTGTCATTTCCTTCTCCATATAGCAGTGACTTCAATCAACAGAATGTGATAACTAATATGATGAGCTTTAATAAATTAAGAAGTTTATAGTTAAACTCTGGGATAGTCGATAATCCTGGCCTATAGTCTATAACCTTAATATTGTTATCTCTGGTGTGTTAATGTAAAAGTGAAAGAAACATGTCGCTGGCTTTATTCTATGGCTGGGCCCAACCTCTGTTACCCTACAGTATCCAGAACTTACACACACTTCTACCACTAAGCTAAAGTGTGGCAGGCTGGGGGATGGAGGAAGCTCATTCTTAATAACTTAAAAAAAAAAAAGAAAAGCATTCATGGGTCAGAAGTAGCAGCTTTGTTATGTGAGGGAGTGGACTGCACATTGGAAAGGGTTTAATGGTTAGGTTGTTGGTTTAGACCCATACAGACTGGTATTCAAATCCTAGCTGCCTCTGCCCACCAATAGGGTCTTTGGCAAAGTATTTAACTTTTCTGTGTCTCAAACAGGGATGGTGACAAATGTACCAAACCATTTCATTTGGGCTTCTTTGAAGGTTACTTCAATTAATTTAGACAAATGGCCACTATTACAATAGGTCCATAGCAGTGTGGGCGGTAATGTTAGCGCCCTTGGATAGAACTGAGCTCTCTCAGCTGTAAAACCAGAAAGAGGATATCCACTGGGGAAAAAGAGGGGAACTTGAATGATATCGATGGACTAAATAGTATCCCTTCCCCTCCTTCCTCACCCTCCTCTAGGTTGGGAGTAAGACTACACATTGATTTTCACTGAGGAAAACCATCTCAGCACTTGCTTCTCACCAGGATAACATATTTTTTTCTTTCTTCCTCTGTGTAATCAAGTGCAAACAAAATCCAGATTCTCATCTGTAACAATGGCCACATGGGTTGTAGAAACTGATTTCCTCTTGGAAAACACTTAATGCTAGAACATCAAGCCTTTGGGTCATTTCCTCACACTCTGATGATATCATATCCCAACTTGTTTATTTGTTCATTGTTAATTGTTGCTTTATGTACATTCAACAACAATTGGAGGTACTTATGTACTGACTAAACAGAGCATGAAAGAGTTCTTACTAAGGTGGCTTAGGGTTCATGGGATATCTGACATAATTAATGTCTTAATGAATCAACTAAAGTTCATCCAAATGTGACTTCTGAGATCTTCTGTTTTTTAATAGATACTTATGAACATGATTATGTTTCTCCCCAAAGGCCTGTCATGACTCACTGTGGGTGTTCCTTGAATGAGCTTTGAAACATCCCTCAACTTAGGTAAGTGCAATTGATTTGGAGAACACAACAGGCACTTTCTCCTCAATGTGCAGAAGACTTGTTACATTTCCCTTGTTCCACTGGGAATATCAGAAATTTTCCTGTCTTCAAAAATGATAAGTTATGGGCAGATTTTCACATATTCTTTCCTAATTTATGAGAAGTATAGATATAGACAGAAATGTACCCCAGTTTTTATTGACATTTTCAAAGAAGATGAAAAATGAGTTTGATGTGTGCATTCCAACCTGTTTATTCACTAGTCAACTGACCCTCAATAGAGGCTGCTGGCGTACAAACTTCCTAATTAACCTACTGGCTTGGTTATTTAGCTAATATTATCAAGGCTAGCTAAGATGATAACCACTAACTTGGGAAATAAAATAGTGTACTAAAGATTAAATGTACCATAATTTTTAGTACAATCATGTAAATCACTTTTGGAGTAATCTGTCTGAAAATACCAATGATAGTCTCAAGTGGTGATGAAAATATATTCCAAAACACAGTGAAGCATGTTCTCGAAAACCTATGTCCAGACCAAATCAGATTTAACATTTTTAAGCCCTGCTCTTTCTCTTCCACAGAAAACACTGTAGAGAGTAGTTTGCCCATAGATTTATATTCTGCAGTCTGTATTTCTTTTCAAAGATTTTAGGGGCGCCTGGGTGGCTCAGTTGGTTAAGCAACTGCTTTCGGCTCAGGTCATGATCCCAGAGACCGGGGATCAAGTCCCACATTGGGCTCCCTGCTCGGCGGGAAGCCTGCTTCTCCCTCTCTCACTCCCCCTGCTTGTGTTCCCTCTCTAGCTGTGTTTCTCTCTGTCAAATAAATAAAATCTTAAAAAAAAAATAAGATTTTAAACTAGCTCTTCATGTCTTAAAGTGTACCGTCTTTTGCATATACATTTTCCTTATTTTGTTTAATGTAAACCTTGTCTAAATGCTTTTCCCAATTATCAGGTAACTGGGGATCACATTTCTCTGGGCCTGATCTTCTGAACATTTGTATCACTCAGGATTCTTGGTTGCAAATGACAGAATCCCACCATGATCTAGCTTATGCAATAAAGGAATCTTTACTGGCTCACTAGCCAATGCCTGGGGCAAGTGGGATTGGAGCTGGCTCAGCGAAGTCTGCATGCAAAGAATCAGATAATCCCATCTTTCTTCTATCTCAGCTCTTTGGTTTCATGGCCATAGGCAGTTCTGGATTTATATTGCAATTACAAATCTAGAAATTCAAGAATGCTCTTTTGTCAGCTCCATAGCAGAAAAATTTTGTGGAAAGATTAGGACTGGCCTGGCTTGTGTCACTGCTCATCCTTACACAGGTCTCTGCAGTCTAAGTGTGATGTATTTTGATTGGCAAGACCGTAAGAATCATTACAGTTGGTATGGACAGAAGTATCTCCTCTAAAGGAAGAAAAGATGCTCCGGAAATACAAACCATAGGTGCCCATGATCCCTTTATGAGAAGGTATAATACTAGTAGATCACTTCTTTCTGGATCATTCCTTATATTGCAGTGTGCTCAATCCTATTGGGAAGCAGTAATTGCTGGCATGTTCTTTTGATTAAGGAGATGGAATTGACTTGTGTCTATATGAAAAAGTTGGATTTTAAGTTTGGCGTACAAATTTTAAGCCATGTTATCTCAAAGCCATAACTGGCAAAAATGCAGCTTGGCAAGGTATGACTCTTCCAGCAAGCCCCCATGAAAGCGGAAGCCTTCCCTTAGATAATCACAAGAGTTGACAGGAGACGTTCACCAACTTGATTCACCAGCTGAGTCATTATCCACATGCAGAAACCAAACAAAATCTCACTACACATGTAGCTCATTTGTTAGCTAACTCTTCACATTCAGAAATTATCAGTTACTTGTTGACAGACCGATTGATAAAGGTTCCAAAAAGATGAGGATTCCTTTCTTCCTCCCTCCCTTCTTCCCTCTCTCCTTTCCTTCCACCTTCCTTCCCTCCATCCTTCCTTCTTCCCTCATTTTAATAAACTCTGTCATGCTCTACAGGGCTTTCCCCACTACGTTTTGAATCTTCACTCCTCACATACGTTTTGTATGAAACTTGAGGCAGTTTCAGGAGCATTGCTTTACATCACCATTACTGCTTATCACGGGACAATAATAAATACATTTCTGTGCAGATCGAAGAATGTAAATGAAGATTAGACGACATTACTTAAAGTGGAAACTATGCCATCAAAATTGAACCGGCTCAGCCTCCACCTAGTTTCCTGGACCCCCTCAGCCTCCACCTAGTTTCCAGCTGGGTTCTGTTTTTCAGCAGCTGACCCATGCTCCTGCTCTGGCCCACTGCCTTTTCTCAGAATGGATGCCAACTGCCAATGTACTGTGTGTGGTGGTTCAGACTCCAGTGCATTATGCTAATACTAATGTTTTTAATAAGCCAGTTATCACAGGCTGGTGTGAGTCTACCCCGGCACTCCTGACTTTAGCCAGTCTCTGATTTGTCACTTTTCTAAGAACACAGGGATTCTTTTGCAACTTGTTCTACTGAAAAAAAAAAAAAAGGCTGTTATCCACCCAAAATTCCTATGTTGAAAGCCTTACCCCCAGTGGGATGGTATTAAAAGGTGGTGCTTTGGGGAGGTAATTAAGGTTAGATTAGGTCATGAGGTGGGGCCCTCATGAAGAGATTTGTGCCCTTATACAAAGAGGAGGAGACCAGAGATATTCTTCTTTGTGTGCCCATACCAGAAAGGCCACATTGAGACATAATCAAGAAAAGGGCCCTCACTAAGAGCCTGACCATACTGGCACAGTGATCGTGGACTTCCAGCCTCCAGAGTGTGAGAAATTAATTCCTGTTGTCTAAGTCACCCACTCTATAACTTACTTTTATAGCACTTGAACTATGACGGATGCTGTTTTAAAAGGAGCACAAAATGGAGGATGGGGCAGGGAATGAAGATACACGGTCTTTGCGATGAAGGTCAAAATGATTGGATGAATCATTGGTAGAACAGCTGGTAGACTTGAAGTAACCTGAGTTGTTGAATTCACCTTATTTATAACATAAGAGGGGCTTTTAATGTTCTCTATGTGTTTCAGGGGAGCAAAGATTCCCTCACTTCTCAGGCCCAAGTACCTGGAGGAAAGAAATTGGACTTTTGAGTCAGACGACATCAGAATCCCACCTCTGTTTCTGACTATGAGAACCTAAGCAAGTTTTTTTTTTTTTTTTAAAGATTTTATTTGACAGAGAGAAACACAGCCAGAGAGGGAACATAAGCAGGGGGAGTGAGAGAGGGAGAAGCAGGCTTCCTGCCAAGCCCGATATGGGTGGCTCAGTTAGTTAAGCGACTGCCTTCGGCTCAAGTCATGATCTCGGAGACCCGGGATCGAGTCCCATATCGGGCTTGGCAGGAAGCCTGCTTCTCCCTCTCTCACTCCCCCTGCTTATGTTCCCTCTCTGGCTGTGTTTCTCTCTGTCAAATAAATAAATTAAAAAAAAAAAAAAAGAAGGAACTAGAATCTTAAGGATTGCTGCAAATTTGGAAAAATGGAAAGAAATTTTAATGCTGCATTCACCCGTATGTTCCTTAACTTGGGCTCCAAGACCAGTAAGGATGTCCATGGAATAATAGGATAGAAAACTATTTTTTTTTCCCGCCATAGTAACCAATGGCACATGCTCCATCGCTGTTAACAAGATCAATAAACTTGCCACATTCAGAAATCGACAATTAACCCCTTTTACAACACTTAAAGTCACGGGCCTCTCTATTTTATATGGCCAAGCAGGTTGCTGAGCACATGGTTTTTATTATTCCCTCCCCCCTAAAAACAAAACAAAACAAAACAAAAAACCCCCCTACTACTAATAATTTAACACCTTATAAAACCTGTCCCTCTCTTAATGATTTTGCGGGGAAGCTCTGAGCTCTGCAGCTGTCTTTGCAAGGGGCCACCTCCAAGTCCACGCTGCTTGGGGGAACCATATTATCTTTAGTCCTGCTTACCTTTCTAAATGTTTTATGGTTTACAGCTGTGGTGAAAAGCATTTTGGGGTCGGCAGAGATTTATTCCCCTTTTTAATGTTTTTACTAGGCTGAATAAACACATTCTCGAGGAATGAAACCTCTGGCCATGTTGGGAATATGGAAACCGGGGCTCCACTCCATAATGGCGCTCTCTCGTGACTGACACTTGCTTGTAACAACGAGGGCCATTGTTGGCTCTGAATGGCCCTGTGGTCAGCAGTCCTCAGAGGGTTCCACAGCACCCACCCCACAAGCCACCCTGTCACAGCCCTACCTGAAATCGCCTTCCTCTTTGCAGAATCCCATTAACACCTGTAGAAAAACGCTGCATTTTAAGGGCTCTGGAAGTCTGGAAGGTTGAGAATGTATAATTGATACTATTTTGGGGGCAATTTTATATCCAGCATGCTCTCATTTGAATATTTTTGGCCAATGAGTTTTTGATAAAATGAGCCTTTCTCCCGAATTCAAACGAACCCTTAATTTTTATGAGGTTTGTAAAACGTCAGCAAAATGATTTCTTTTAAAAGGAAAAAAAAATTATTTCCTCAAGCTTGCGCATTCCGTTGATTTTGGCTAAGACTGCCCATAGAATTACTAGTACACTATGAGAAAGATTATTCATATAGTGATTGGGAGCTGGATGGAATCAGAAAGTACTATAAATCTCTTCACATGACATTCCTGCAAACTTTGCCAGCCTTGGAATGAAATGGGCTTGGAAGCCAACAGGCAGCACCTGCGTAGCCCACCACGAGGCAAAAGCTGGCCTATCATTAGACCTTATCGAGGTGTCTCCAAGGGAGGCTTCCAAGTCTGAAAGATAAAGCACTTTTTCTTGTGGCAGGACTCTGGGGGTCATTAGCAAGCATGTCACACTTGCAGACATATCTCCAGCTGCATTAGAGAAACTGACACGCCTTGCTCATGTCTTTGCTTCCCAGCAGTTTTCTCTCCTTAAGATCAGTAGGAGGGCCCCTCTGTGGACTGGCTCCTAGAACCACGTCTGGCTAATACCAATAAGAGTTGTTGTGGATTCTGCCTTTCATGTGATTTCAGGCTACTGTGCTGGGCTCTATCCTGTCCTAAATGTACAGTCATGTTCCTAAGATATCTCCAGTCTGAGGATATTATTACTGAACAATTACTCTCAGTCATTGAAATAATAATTCTCAGTTCTTGAAACAATTATTCCAACAGGAAAAATTTTGGGGAGCCATGCACTTTCCTATTTAGCAATAGAGATTTTTTTTTTCCTGTAGGAATGTCAATGATAAAATTTTCCTTTCTAGCTATGAGTTGAGAGGCCAGGATAGAGCTAGAAAGCCTGAGCACGGTGCAAATCCAGACTTTGGTTATACCGACCTTTTGCTCAAGAGCAACCATATTTTTCCTCTTATCATGCCAGCTCTGCCATAGAGCATGGTGGTTCTCAGTCTTTCTTATCATCTTTATATCCATTGTTATGATAAAAATAAAGTACAGGGCAACCCAAACAAAGCGAGCGTGTAGCTATGGACAAGCTCTTTTTCTGTGAGTATCGATCATCACAATAGTAGATTGTCTAAAGCCAGTCCTTATCTCTGAACACTCAGGTTATTTCTGAGCTGGGAAAACCCAGACTGTAAGAGAAATGTCAGTAATTAGCTGTCCCTTCTTGCTAATTAGAGTCGCAGTCCTTTGGACCAGTGCCTTTATGGAGACCCAACTTCAGGCATTGAAGGCAAGAGTCTCCTTCACCCCATTATGCAACGCAGTGGGCACACCAGCGATTTCTGACCTTCCTCTCTCTCTTTAAACATTTCCCCCAACTCATCCCCTTAATCTCAGAGGTCGTCCTTGTCATTGTCATAATTGTAAAATACATTGAATATGCAATTCCTCATTTCCACCCATTATTCTCATCCATCTCTGTTATTCCAGCCATATTCTCTTTCTTCCATCCAAGTTCCAGAGAAGAGATTTCTCCCTTCCTATTGAAATTTAACACTTCTACCTGGCCTCAGTAGCTTTTTTCTTCCTACTGCCACCAGGATTTTAATCCCACAGTGGTCATTTTTTCTGTAACATCTTCAAAGACCCCTTCCAGATATTGCTAAAAACATATACACACACCAAGTCTTACTTCGCCTTATCCCAATTTCCCTCCTAATCCTGGTTAAACATTGTAAACATGGTGTACCATCATTCCCTCCCAATAATTTCCCATTGTGTATCTTTTTGATTACCGTAAATCTGGTACCTCTTCCCATTCTTTCTCTGAAATAATCTCTCAATGGCCAACTACAATTTCACTCTCTAAACTCAAGATCTCAGGCTCTACCCAGAGTTTCCTCAGGCATCCGATCTGTTTATCACCTGCTCCTAAGAAGTTCTCTTCCCCTTTCCTGGTTTCTTTGATCTCATGCTTTCCTGGTTTTCCTTCCATTTGTTAATCTTTTCCCTCCTACACTGAATTCTCTTTCACCTGTACCCCCTCCCAATTATGAGTGTCACTTTAGGCTCAAAGTTTGGTCCTCCATTCCTCCCTGTGATTATGCTGTTGGGAGGCTCTTGTGATTCAGGTACTCCACGATCCTGATCATCCTTAAGATGCATACAATTTTCTCTCCCACATAATTCCATTTGGATACACAATCATCACCTCTATTTGTTCCAGCCCTCAGGAAGCAGATGCAAAGATGAGAATTGAAAGTATAAGATATTTTTTTAAAAGATTTTATTTATTATTTTGACAGAGAGGCGAGGAAGCAAGCTCCCTGCCGAGCAGAGAGCCGGACGCGGGCCTTGATCCCAGGACCCTGAGATCATGACCTGAGCCGAAGGCAGAGGCTTTAACCCATGGAGCCACCCAGGCACCCGAAAGTATAAGAGATTTATTGTGGATAGTGTTTGTGGATGAAAAAGAGGGCAAGTCTGAAGCAGGCAGGGAGAGGTATCAGACTGTGATGCAGGCCTGACAGCTGAAATAAGAGACAGGGAAGGAAAGAGGATTGGAGAAGGAGAAGCCATCAGACCACAGCTCTGCTCTAAGAGTGTGGGCCAGCCCAGAGGGGAGCGTCAGAACAGTGACTGCTGATCTGAAGAGGCAACATGGGACAGGAAGGCCTCGCTCTATTACTCCGTCTGAGCTTAGTTACTGGTTGATTGTGAGCTGCCTGGGAAGTGTGATCCTGGCTTGAACACTATGGGCAGATCCCCAGCTGCTGCAGCTAGAGGCTCTCTCTAAAAAAGGAAATCTCAATCACAATCCATATAAAACTAAGTTTTTCTTTTCTCATCTTCTACCCTCTGTGATTTCCTTTCAAGTTATCCCATCTCTGCCTTTGATATCAAAATCCTCCCATCTTCCAAGCTAGGTATCTTCATATAATCTTTTCCAATACCTTATCTCTTATATCTAACTTGGGACTCAAATTCTTTTCAGTTTTATCTCCCCTCCTCTCTTTTCAATGTCCCTGTTCTAATCCATCTAGATAATTATCTCATACTGAGTACTGCCATACCTTAGTCCCTTCCCTGGCTCAGTTTCTTCACTTATTCCATAGGTGTTGGTAGTTTCCCAAGATTCAGTCCTTGACTCTCGTCTCCTATCATGCTACAGCCTTGTCCTAGATGATTTTATCCATTAACTGACTTCTATTAGAAGTACCTATGACTCCAAAATTTTCATCTCCAGCCCCAGTTCTGTCCAGAGTTCTAAATCAATGTTTCTCAAACATCAGTGTTAATGGTCTGCTTTTAAAGGGAAAAAAAATGTATATCCCAGTGTTAAATTCTTTTATTTAAAATGGTATATATGTATGAACACAAAACTAAGCATAAACCTTTGGTAATAGTTTGATTTCCTTCCAGACTTTTTTCCTATGGATATTTTATATAGTTGAGATAATATTTTATGAAGATAGGTGTGTATGTCTGTGTGGATGTTGTATCTTGCTTCTTACTCTTGATGTTAGAACACAACCATTTTCTTAGTCAATAAAACTTCACGAACAATATTTTTATGGGTACATAATATTTCAATTTGTGGGTATTCCTAGTTAATGTTTTTTTGTTTTAAATATTTTACTTATTTGACAGAGAGAAACACAAACAGAGGAAACACAAGCAGGGGGAATGAGAGAGGGAGAAGCAGGCTTCCCGCTGAGCAGGGAGCCCGATGTGGGACTCAAACCCGGGTCTCCAGGATCATGACCTGAGCCAAAGGCAGTCGTCCAACCAACTGACCCACCCAGGCGCCCCTCCTAGTTAATGTTTTATTTATTTTTTAAAAGACTTTATTTACAGAGAGAAAAAAAGCTAGAGAGGGAACACAAGCAGGGGGAGTGAGAGGAGAAGCAGGCTTCCTGCTGTGCAGAGAATCTGATATGGGGCTTGATCCCAGGTCTTTGGGATCATGACCTGAGCCAAAGGCAGTCGCTTAACCAACTGAGCCACCCAGGCGCCCCTCTAATTAATGTTTTATAATGATGTCTAATGTTAAATAATGAAGCAATAAATAACATTGTACAAAAAGTTTTGTCTGAATTTCTTAGAAGGGTATTTTCTCATAATGGATTTCTAGAAATGGAAAAGTAGTTGTCTTCATTTCAGAGATGAGAAGACCTAGGTTTCAGTTTGAATGATTTTCCTGAGGCCCTTCAGTCTATAAAATGTAAGAGATGTAAAGGGAAATGAGTCTCAGCCCCAGGGTTATTTCTATTGGGACAGGGTATCCATAGTGGGTCATGAAGGGATGCTGTCCTAGGAATCTTTAGGTGGCAGAAGATCTGGAAACTATCACGGGCTAAATTATGATCCAATTCCCTGAAAACTTCAGCCTGATTTAGGACCAGAGGTGTAAGGACCTGTAGTAGCATGAGTAGGACGTGCTCTTTCAGAAGATCAAAAGATGAGGTGTAACCTATTCCGGCACTATTTTCTTAGTGTGCATTTGTGCTGAAGTCACATTTGCATTGGTACCACTGTCTTGGTTTTGTTCTTGCTTGAAAAGGCTGCAGCGTAACCTGCATGGTAGAGCTCTAACACCTAGTCTTTTAAAGATGGTACGAACTCTTACTCAAAATGAAACAAATGGCCCACAAACTTGTATTTATAACTTGTCCTCCACCAATACCCTTGGCCTAGACCTGCTACAGATAGGAGATACCTGATGCTGTGATCTGAAAGCCATGGCGTCCCTGCCTTTATCATGGGGGAGATCTGATTCTATCTGGACCCCAACCAAGTGACTCTTCTGCCAAAGGGAGTCAAAGATGTCCTTCTAATTGCTATGGCATGAAGGAAAGGATGGGTGAGGTGTATGGATAACACAGGAAGAGCACTCAGCCATGCAACAACTCTCAAATTAGACAAAGTAGTCATCTGGGGTTTTACAGAAAGTGCTTATAGCAGCTGACTTAGAAGACTTAAAAATAGACCAGGATTTCTCAACCTCAGCAATACTGACATTTTGAGTGGGACAAATCTTTGCTGTGGGGCCTGTCCTAAGCATTGCAGTGGTTGACCAGCATCCCTGCCTTCTACCCACCAGATGCCAACTGATCCCCTTTCTATGCGTGACAATCAAAACTGTCTCTGGACGTTGTCAAATGTCCTCTGAGGGTCAGAATCACCCCTGGTAGAGAACTACCAATGCAGACTAATAGATTCCAAAGAAGAAAGCAGCCAATCCCAAGTAGGAGGCAAATGAAAAGAAGGTGACTCGACATGGAAGATGCACAAAACATCTTATGAGGCTTCAAAGTAGATAAGGATCAAAGGTCTTCCTTAGTCGTTCCAGCTAAGGATCTTCTTCAGGTATGTAATGAAATGGGATGGGCATAATAAGAGAAAGAAGCCTTTTCCATAGTGATCATAGGTTTTATAGACACATCATGTGTCCTAACTAGATAATATCATGCACATAGTCCTTAGACTACACAATGGCTTCTGCCAACCTTCACAAAATCCTCTGCAGTTAATAAAAATTCCAAAGTTGTGGGCACCTGAGTGGCTCAGAGGGTTAAGCCTCTGCCTTCGGCTCAGGTCATGATCTCAGGGTCCTGGGATTGAGGCCCGCGTCGGGCTTTCTGTTCGGCAGGGAGCCTGCTTCCTCCTCTCTCTCTGCCTGCCTCTCTGCCTACTTGTGATCTTTCTCTGTCAAATAAATAAATGAAATCTTAAAAAAAAAAAATTCCAAAGTTGTTTCTACAGTTAAGGAAATGCACAAACCCTACTGGACATTATAATCAAGATACTCATGCTCAGAAAGCAGGACAAACTACAAGAATACTGAGACAGCCTTTCCCTTACTTTGATCCTCTCCATGTTATGCAACCATAAAATCTTAGAATTAAAAGGATCTAAGAAGCCATCTGATTCAGCTTACCAGAATGCCAGCATGACATCCTTGGCAGATGGTGGAAACCCTTTGCAAAGAAGATGATCCCATTGTTGGGTAGCACTATGTATACATTTTTCTGTTGGGTGCTAGAACCAGCCTCCCAGCAGGTCCACTTGCTGGACCTGGTGAAGTGTCCTGAAGCATCACGGACTAAGTTCATGTCCTTCTTGAGAAGTCTGTAGATCCTGAAATCACCTAGCAAAGTCCTCTCTTCATCATCTTTTCTCCACTCCTATCAACCATTCCCAGTACATTCAACTGTCTCTCATATGCCATCCCCTTCACTCTCCTCTCCCTCCTTTAAACCCTCTCTCCTCAGGATCCAAAGGGACATCCTGAGCACCTCACAATTGTCCTCAACAGTGATTCCACACCTTCACCCCTTTCGTCAAGGCCCTAAAATGCTGTCATCTCTCACTCTCCTCAGAAGACTCATCTTTGATTTCACGGACAGAACAGGCAACAGTTGGGTACAACTTTCCAGATCACATCCTTTCCTTCTGCCTCTTCCTATGTGGGTCCCTCAGGCCAACCCCTTGCAATACCCATTCTTATGAACTTACTTATGTCTTTAGGTCTCTTTTTATCTTTCTTCCAATCTGGGGAGGGTGAAGACCTGTCTCCACCCATCATTCTTTCTGTTCTGCATTTTTAGTTTTCTCCTCTCATTAACCCTTCTCAAGTCTAAGTATATGTGTTGGTTTTCCAACTCAGAAGCCAGCCAATCTTCATGGTCATCCCTCCTTCTACCTAGAGTTCTGCAAAACTGAGTCTCCTTCATCTACATCATAGCTCTGTACTTGAAAGCTCATCTCATTTACTTCTCACTTCATTGCACTCGGCATTCTTACCCAGCATACTCTCTTCTGTACTCCTTCTGCACCACACAAGGGAATCTGCAGGTCTCCAAAGAGACCATTTTGTTTTCTTTGCCCGGAATGACCTAGGTGCAGTTTGCAAACCCCTATTCTTTTTTTTAAGACTCTTAAATGCCATGTCCTTTGCATGACCTTCCTTAGAGAGGTAGAAAGACAATCAGACCCCCAGAATATCAGTTTTATAGTTGTGTTTTAAGAATTAAATGAGGTGATCCATGCCAAGTGCTTAGCACAGTGAATGGCACAGAATAAATGTTTGACAAATTACAGTCATTATGATTATTATCCCCTTAGGCAGGCTCTATTTCTTTTTCTCTAGGCATCTATCACTGTCTCAAGGACATTAGGCTATGATTACCTAAGCAGGTGACAACTTCTCCACGAGTCCACCAGATTCTAAGGACAGGTATGCCATTTTTTCATCTGTATGTCCCAACATGAAGCATAATACTTAGTAGGAACTCTATATCTGATGACTGAATGAAGGACAATTCACTTACATGAATACAAGGCAATTCTTATGTCTTTTAATTAGCAAAGGGTATACTGGTTCCATGCTGATGGTTCTGCCCTTTCCAGCAATGATATCACATTTCAAACCTCCAATTTACCTCCACAAAATCTGGAATGCATTTGAATGCCAAAGCAGGAGTCAATGTTCCTTGACACTGGTTCCCCAGTGGGGAGAAACCTGTGCCAGATCTTGGGGCCCGGGTGAACTCTCAGATCTGGTTGGTGCTGGCTGTCCTTGGTGGGCCAAGGTTGCCCTGAACAGCCAGCCTCTCCGGGTTCAACTGTGGGCCAGCTGCAGAAAGTGGAACAAAAGCAGCTTTGATGCCACCACTCACAGAGCAGGCCCTTGGGCAAGGATCAGAGGACTTGCCCGTCAGCTTCTCCCTTCCCAGACATAGCGCTCAGCTATCGAGGTGTAGGAAGAAAAGGTAGGTAATGCCAGGTGTGAATGCACTCAAAAGAATGTTGCCTGACAGCTACAAAATGGAGGTGAATTTAATGGATGTTTCATTCTGAAGATAGTGTTGATAATTATTTTATTTAGGCAACCAACACTAACTAGTCAGAGCCGAGGAGCTGTCCTCCAACATTTTCAGCAACGCAGAAGCTGTTTTAAATTTTATGTTTCCTTCCCCCCAAGGACCCATACTTTAAATACTTCTGTCTAATATATAAGTTTGCAGTTTTTATGGGAAAAATACTTGCACCACTGAACCTATACTGTGTGCCAGGTACTCTGCCTCTATGCTTTGCATATTGTATCTTTTATTCCTTATAATAACCGTAGGAGAGGAGTATATTATTTCTACTTAATAAATGAGGAAATGGAGTGAGGCTAACTTGTTCTGGACCACACACCTTACAAACGACCTTGTTAGTAGTTAACCAGCTTGTACAAGGTCACATGGCTTTTCAAAGGATTTCAACTAAGTAATAGCTAAATAAGTAAAAGAGTAATTGCTCCCCTTATTGTTATTGAAACAATAAATATTTTTGTAAAATATGAAAATAGTTAACTAAAATTTATTTTAAAATATTGTCGATTAAAGCCTTCAATTAGCATGAGAATGCAAACATGTTTTTCACTTAATCCAATTCAAGACAAATGAGTTTGTTGCTCTAGTTGTCCATTGTTGTTGTTGTTGTTTTTAAATAGTAGTATATATACAGTTACCATTAAGACTTTGAAATTTCATGCATAGTTCACGGACTTCTATCATTCACTCAGGTGTCCGTGGGGCCTGAGACTTCTAGGATGGGCAACTGCTCGAGGGTGCTAGGCTTTGCTGTTTATCCTTTGAAAACCATTTCTCACTGTACTGAATAAATACATGCTGAAGGGCATTTTTGTTCTTGGTGACTTTTTCTAAACTTAGGGAAGATTCTGTTGGTCAGGAAGGCATGCAAAGGTCTTTCCTTTGACCTGAATGCTTATTTGGAGAAAACACAATTTTCGGATTTCCTCAAGCTGTTTGCATGATCCCTGAAGGTACAGATCATAAAGATTTCAAAGGAACCTTAGGACCCGGGGAAGAAATGAAAAGCTCACCTTTGCCCTTAGTTTTGTGTGTCCTATGTGTCCCTCTGCCAGGAGATCTGGGGGCCCGGCTAACTGGTGACTCCAGGTGTATGCAGGAGGGTCCAATTTCAAAGGACTCTGGGACCTAAACAAGGGCTTGAGGCTTTCATTTGCAATAGAAAGACAGCTGGAATTGCTGTGCAAAGTCCGTCCTACTCCAAAAAACAAGATTCAGAAAGAATAGGTAATCACTTCCAGCTAAAAAGTACTGGAATTCCTCTCAGACCCACAATAAAACCATCTGAAAGATGGAGCACAGAATATCACACCAGAGGGAATTCTCTGATGAAAAAATCCCGACAATCATATCTTCTCATGGCCGTCCATCGAAATGGTATAATCCACCATTTGTCAAAATTCTTCACTAACTTGGGCGTCACATTTTGAAAAGCTGTGGGGCAGAATCACAAGCTGAGTTAAAAGAAACAGTGTACTGAGACTCAAGCCCTTACAAAGAGCCATATGTATAAAGGTGTGAACTGCAGCCTCATTTATAAATGCTTAGAAAAGGGGAAACACGTTGCTAAATGATAGTGATTTCGGTCAGGAGAACACAGACATCAGTCCTGAGAGACAGAGAGATGATGTTACTATATGGAAAATAGCTAAGGTACAATATTAAATGGAAACAGAAGATGGAAGCAATTGTATGTACAAAGTTACTACAATCATATGGAAAGTGTACGGGGAAAATGACCGGAGGGCATTGATAACACTTATTGAGTGGGTGTTACCTGCCGGGTGCTCCGCAAAGCATGAATTATCTCGTTCAATCCTTACCAAAAAACTCTTCTGAGGAAGCTCCTATCCGATAAGGATGGATAAGAAAACTGGGGCTGAGGGATGTTAAAGCAACCTGCCTAAAGCCCACTGCGGTTAACCGGCTGGACTAGAAGCGTATGCCAACCTCTCTATTGGGAAATCACGGTTGTGTTGTAGGTTAGGAGTTATGTTTACATTCTTTTCTTTTATTCTATTCTCCACATGTTCTGTAGTGTGATTACATTAAATTGAAAACATTTTAAGGTGTGTATGAAGAAATCAGAATGTGTAGCCTTTAAGAATGTTCAGATAGTATACTCAGATCTCATTGGGCAATGAATTTGAGCTCTGATAAGGCTTATGGTTCCATTAAGCACAGGAATGAGAATGTTACCCCAAATCAGATGCAGCAAACTTTTTTGAGCTCTGGCTATTGGGAGGATTAATGAGCTAAGGCATGCCAGGTTCTTAGCAGCACAGGGTCTGGGGGACACTAGTAAGCACTTAACAGATATTATCTACTGTTAGTGCCATGTGCCACGTACTGCCTGAGTACGCTTCACAAACACCCTGAATCTTTAGCTATTATTACCTGCATTTTGCAGATGAGAAGGCTGAGATTCAGAGGGATTCAGTAACTCACCCATTGTCACTCAGTTATAAAATGGTACAGCCAAGTTCAGGGGGCCCTCCCCATTCCCGGTATCCGTTTCGCTCCAACACAGATGAAACGTATATGGCGGGATACACTCGCTTAAACCAGGAGCACAGTCTGGAGTGGATTTCCCCCACCTGAACATAAGCCCATGCTAGCGAACTATCCGGGGAAGCTCGGACTTTTCATTCCGGGATTCCAAGCCCTTCGGTATCTGCCCGGATCCTATACATGTCAAAATCCGCTTTCCATTTCCCATCCACACAGGATCTCTCTTTCAACAGAGCCCTCTGTGGTTCCTGCACACCACTGCATTCCTTCAGTCTCAACTCCTCCTTTCTATCCTTTAGGACCCAGTTTAATTCCAACCTCTGCCAGGAAGCCCGCCCACCCACATCAATTTCTCCCTCTCTTGACTTCCCACAAAACTTACTCTCTAGGTCATTTAATTATTCACCATGCTGTTTAATCCTTTAAATAGTTAATATCCCTAAGACCTGATGCTCCAAGGTTGTCGGTTCCTGAGAGTAAGGCAACTGTATATGTTTCTTTCCTACCTCTTCAGAGTGCTTAATACAGTACAAGTTCCCCTCTAATATTTCTATTAATCAGGATTCATAGCTGCAAATGACAGAAAACCCAGCTCTACCTAGCGGAAGCTAAAACCAACAACAAAGCAAGGTTTGGGGGTAGGGGGAATAGATGTTTATAGGCTCATGTCTTTGACAGATCCCGTGGCTTGCGCCAAGATTGGATTCTCAAATACACCAGTGGAGCTGGCTTGGTCGTAGGGTCACCCCAAAGTGGGTACTGGGCCAGCTCCACCCAGCCCGAGAGTGAACAAGAGGCAGTTTTCCCCAAAGGAAAAAGAAGCTGCTCTTGTCAAAAGAAGGATGGATGGACTCTGGACAGGCAAGAACAGCAGATGTCCCTTACCTTATTGAATCAAATTTCTCAGCATTTATTGAATACTACTACTACTAACCTCCTTCATTGGTCCAGCACCAGATTGTAACCCCATTAGAAACCGCCAGGCAGCAACTGAGCTCTTATTAACCTCATCTCCACTGAAGTGGGCCAGGCCCGGGGGCAGAGCTACAAAGGAGAGCTTACAAATCTCTGACACAGCATTTTAATGCCACAGGGGATTTTTTTCCTTTCCCACAAATTGTGTTAACCCTTCGGGAACAAGGGAGCAACCCAGCGTAGAGCTCATTAGTGGCTTTCCTTCAGAGCTCTTCAAAGAGCCTCTGTCAATTGCCAACATGATTTTTCTTAATATTGTGCAGACGGCAGGCTAATCCATCTTCAAATGATCTAATTGCATCTAACTTTCTCTTAAGAAACACTGCGTGGAGTTGCAAAGTCTTAATTGTGGGGTGTATGCTAAATGTCTCTAAGATTACAGAGCCAAGCACTCAGACCAAAGCTGGGGAATTTCCAGTGGAAACTTTCAGGGGAAGGAAATGGAAGGTGGCGAGTGGTGGACTGGGAAGCCTCATCAGGCCCCGTTCTTGGGTCCCAGTGCTCTTAAAATTGAAGAAAACGCCTCAACCTACCACCTAGGAATTTCCACTGGGTGCTCGTGGAGGTTCCCTCCATGCCACCAAAGACTCACGCTTCCATCCACGATGGAGATAATGGGTAAAATAAAGGGGCACGTGGAGGGGAAGGGACAGGCAGAGAGTCACCGGGCACTTCTGACCTGCTGGGCCAGAATAAGGACCCAAGGGGACAATATTTTCTAAGAGGTTCCAATGGCCTTTCCACTCTCTTAGCTGAGCAACACCTTGCAAAGGGCGTAACGAAATAAAACAGTTACATAGCGGAGGTAAGCTAACCGAAGTAGGGGTGGGGGGCTTGGGGGCTGGGGGCGGAGCCAGGAACTGTACCCTGTCCTGCACGCACAAGCAGGAGGGTACGGGGCGGGGGGGCTGAGTCAGGGTCACAGAGAGGCTGCCCCCCTCCCCCGGTTGCTGGCATGCATAGGTAGGAGAGCACACCTCTCCCATTCCCTGGCAGGCCTGGGGGAACTATCATTTTTACTAGGATAGAGTCATATATTAAACAATAACATGGTTTCTGTCAACATCCGGCCTTTAGGCCTTCATCCTGTCCTCCCCTGCAAACATATTTATATTGGCCCCAGCTAACAATATCCCATTTTCCATTTGCATTTGCAATCCCTTATGTCTCATCTAGTACCCAATATGCAGGAAACCAGGCTGTAAAGGAATCGGCGGTAATCCTAAGGCCCTTTATTAATTCCACTTTCCAGTCCTGAGGAGCAGTGAGAAGTGGGAGGGCTTATTCACGTTCTTGCACCAGAGCCCTTCTTCTTTGGACATCAGCCATATTCCCCTCTTAATCCAGGGCTCCAAAAGAAGTCTCTGCAGGCCATTTATATACAACAGCTCTGAAGGAAGAAGCCACAGAAAGCCGACCCCTAATAAGAGGAATACCAGCAAACTTCCATCGAGGGCTTGTTATCTGCCAGGCACTGTGCTAACTGAATTACACACATTATCACACTTAATCTTTACAATCCTTTGAGCGGATGCTATTATTACCCACATTTTCACAGAAGAGAAAACCTCATGGGTTCTTCTGCAATCCCAGAAGTTTCTCTGCTCTAAGGCAGGCAGCAATAGTGTGTTCTGTGACTCGCTCATTGAAATGTCCAGAGAGTAATCAAGTGACCTCTTTGCACGAGGGGGAGAGGACACGAAGGTGAGTGGTTCTGCTCAGATAGTGAAACCAGGGACCACAACAGAATGTGAAATAGGGTAGCACAAATGTGTCATGAGAGTGGAAAGGAAATTCCTCTCGGGTAGGCTCTGCCAGCTAAGAGAGGAGAGAACAGGGGCACTAGGGTGGCTCAGTCGGTTGACTGTCTAACTTGGTTTTGGCTTAGGTCATGATCTCAGTTGGTGGGGTTGAGCCCCCACAGCCCCGCACTCCCCTAGGCTCCGTGCTCAGTCTGGAGTCTGCTTCAGGGTCTCTCTCCCTCTGCCTCCCCGACTCTAAAATAAATAAATGAAACCTTTAAAAAATAATAAAAAAGAGAGAACTCTTTCCTCGTTGGCTATCTCCTCTTCTCTTTGAACATGGCCAATAACTGCAGCGCACAGAACTCTACTTCTCCCTCATGAAGGCCAAGGCTGCTCTAAGAAGCCAAGCACTCCAGTTGACTAGAATGTGAGAGATTTATCCTCTCTTTATCCTATGAGAATCAGAGTCATATCTACGTCTCTCTCTCTCTCTAGTTTCTACTCAACCCTGATGATGGAGAAGTCCAGATGAAGATGGAACCCACAGTCTGCTTCCCCAAAGGTTTGTGAGTGTGTGCGTGGGGGTGTGTAGCTCTGTCTTTGGTTCTGCTAGGCACTTTGTATGCATTCACATTTGATTTCATTTCTTCTGTTCACTTTCACTTATTTAACATAATCTTCACACTTGCCTCCTCTCCGGGCCGTCTCAGAACTTCTCACTTCTTTCTAAAGATTTTTTTTTTTTT
>PITA01010738.1:59189-70476 GCA_004023965.1 Spilogale gracilis | reverse complement strand
CTTTCAGTGTCTTTATTCAGAGGCAACAAGTTAAAGATTCTCATAAAGGAACACTCTTTTACAGAGAATGATATTTGACTACACAGTGTCTTTGTCAGTAAAACAGTGTTTTGATGAAACATAGTGCTTTGATCAGTGAAACATGTTTGTGCAGGTGCACATATCTACAATTTACATCAACTCCCTCAACCAAAACAGGGACATGTTAATTAGTAAGGTTTTTTATGATTTCTTACATCTGGTTCCTAGACGATAAAGGGTAGATTAATCATACGGTGTTTTTTTTTTTAATATTTTATTTATTTATTTGACAGAAAGAGAGACATAAGTAGGCAGAGAGGCAGGCAGAGAGAGAGGAAGAAGCAGGCTCCCTGCCAAGCAGAGAGCACTATGCGGGCCTCGATCCCAGAACCCTGAGATCATGACCTGAGCCGAAGGCAGAGGCTTTAACCCACTGATCCACCCAGGGGCCTATATGGTATTTTTTTAAGTAGGTCTTACAGAAAAGAAAGCAATTAAAAGGACTAGATGGTTATATATATAGTTTTAGCTACATTATTAATACAATGGCCAGGAGTAAGTCTGTCTTGCATCAAAGAGAAAGGTAACTTATTTTGCAAAGGTAAAAGCGCTTGCTCAAGCCTCTTTTCTAGGACTGGGTGCAGAACTCTTTATTTATGGATCCTTTGTATGTGTGGCAATGTTCTTGTTTGTACAGTTTTATTTCTTATACTAAGCCCTTTATTTAACCATTCAAGAGCCTCAACAATCTCCCTCACCAGGCCTCAGGAAATTTAAATGGAAAGTACAAAAAGCTCACTCTCTTGACTAGATTTAAAGACTGCAGGGGGTTTTGGTTTGGCTTACGATAAAGTAATAAGGAATAAAGTGCTTTGATTTTAGAATAAAAACCAGTTAGTAGAAAGAGGAGATGCCAGTTTCACACCATCCGCAGGAGTGAGGCTCAGACCGCCCTTTCCTCACTGTGACCACATCAGGCCTGGGGGGTTGTTTTCCAGTGGCAGGAGCTGTGCTTCTACTGCTACCTTCTCACTGAGACTTATGGAAGTCGGTGAGTTTTCCCATGAGGCAGGAGCTGTGCTCAGACTGCCAATCTTCCCCACAGTGACTCCATCACCTTGTGAGAACTGGGCGGCTCCCCGCATATTCCTTTGGGAATATATCACAGAAAGATTTCAAAGGCCTATTAATTTCAATTATTGCCAGTTAAGTTTTATTCTGTTTCTCTGAACCAAACTGTGTTCAATCATAGGCATAAAATAAATGGATGTTTCCTAGGAACTAAAAACTGTAAGCATTTGTAGGAATATAAAATCACTTTCTTACTTTTTTTTTTCTGAGCTATTGTTAAGCAGCTAAATCAGCTTTCAAAATTTCCAGGCTGCCTTTTTGAGGGATGAAGATCCACTTCTTGCATCACTGAGTCTTGGTGAATACTGGAAGGCCACTACCTTATAAACTGTGTACGATGTAAGACATGTTGAAATTGTCAAAATATTTGCAGAGAATTCATCTGGATGTGTTTGAATTCTGGGTTTGAAATTCTCTGCATTTCATTTCAGATTTTGGCACTAGAGAAAAACTTGCAGAGTGAGTATCTGAGGACAGAATGCTTCCTGATGCAGCCCCAAAACTAACCAGACAGCCTCTCAGATCTTATGGTTAGTGAATTACTCTTGTCACCTTGGTTTGGGAAGGGTATTACCACACATGTGCTAGGTTAACTGTGAGTTATTTATATTCATTCTATGTAATTGCATTCCAAAGCATGTAACTTCTCTTGAAGTTTCATTTCTATATAAATGTTTTACCATACTTTAGACTTAATGCCACATTATTTATAAGTATAATTCTCCTTTTGGGAGAGCAAAATAGTAGAGTTAGATAGAGCATAATTTAGTTTGCAGTGAATTTCATTGTGACCACAAGTCTTGAATACAGGCTGTCCTCCATATTACTATTAAGAAACAAACTAGTTTATGCTTGAATATGTACAATAACAAAGACTTTCCTGTATTTCAAAACATCTGCCATCCTAAACTGGACTAGTTTCTATTTTAGAGCCAAGGAGCCAACTTAGGAAAGTTTATAGTGTTCTAGATTTTGCTACACTAAGAGCTTTTACTTTCTGATACATGAAGATTTTGTTACATTAAAAGTTTTAAACCGTAGTAGAAACTTCTATTTACATATGAGCTTCTATTCCTTTATGAACAGCATAATCCAAAAGGTACACATAATTTTATTCAATACCACCCCAAAATAAGTAAACATATGGGTACGTTTTGTAAAGAAGAAATTATTAGACCAGTGATCAGTGTTAAGAAACAGGCAAGAGAGGCACCTGGGTGGCTCAGTCATTAAGCATCTGCCTTTGGCTCAGGTCATGATCCCAGAGACCTGGGATAAGGCCCCGCCTCGGGCTCCCTGCTCTGCGGGAAGCCTGCTTCTCCCTCTCTCACTCCACCTGCTTGTGTTCCCTCTCTGGCTGTGTTTCTCTCTGTCAAATAAATAAAATGTTAAATATGAATAAACAAAAGAGACAGGACAAGATAACCAATTGATGATGACGTTCGTAGAGCTTCAGTAACAGATGGTTTAAATTGGAGTTTCCCATGATCACATTTGCTAACCCTCTGTTATGAATTTTCTTTTTTATTTTCCCTATTTTCCATCTATTGTGGGTGTGTGTGCATGACAATCTGTGGTCCTAAACTAATCACTCAGAAAGGAAAGCCTATAAAAGAAAAATGACAGTTTTGAACCACAAGTGTCAGTGGCTCTTTTATATTACCTCATGTATTCCCCTAACTAAAACTCTGAATTTTGTAATGATAGTTGTGAAATGAGAAAGAGGAGGCCTAATGAGATGAAGCCATTTGCTCAAGGATCACTCTGGTCAATTGATTTGAGAGGCTCAGTATTTCTACCCCTTCCTGTGTCACTATTGTTTCAACCACATGTTCAGTAGTTGCCTCAAGTTCTTTATTTACCTACTGTGCCTTCAGTGTTTCCGTGGGAGGGGTTGTCAGAATCACTACATTGTTCAATGAGAGCAAATCTCCTCAATTGACTTTTCCCTCTTCCCTTCCTCCTCTGCTAACAGCACTGATCATAGAGAAAGATTCCTCAGAATACAAGCTGGGGTTTTGAGCTATAGGAGATGAAATGCCAATGATGATTTAGGAGACCTGATGAGGAATTTGCATTTTTGTAAAACTGAAGCCAAATTATTTCAATGTTTGAGAATCAGCGAATTCTAGATTACACGTGTATATCAAATGTTCTATACCTCCTTACTTCATAAATACTCAAAAAGAGTGATGGGATGTCAGTTAACCCACCATCTTTCATATTCTTTTCTGCTCAGAGGAGGAATCAAAAGAGTTTTTCCATGCTGTCTTTCATGATATGCCTCTCAGTTCTCTCCTATGAAAGATAGCCCCAGATTGAAGAAGAAAAGGGATTTCTGTCTTTTTACATTTACAATATGTTACTTTTCAATTCTGGTAAATTATTTAGATTCTCTTTCTATATCTCCTCCTTAAGAATGAGAGATTTGCATTAGTCAAGTGATTTCCACATTTAAAATGTTCACTTCTATATAAATATTAAATATTAAAAGATAAAACTTGCCGGTAAATGAATTTAATACTTAGGTATATCTAAAAATTATTATCGTTTCTATCTCATAAAAAAAAAAGAGTAGTATCAGTTGCAACAAGTAGAAGATAGATCAATGATCCTCACACTCCTAAAACTTTTCAGTTTTCCTTACAGTTAACTGCTGAGCACTCTGTGACATAATTATTTTATTTTGTTACATAAAGGAGACTAGGGAGCTTTGTTAGTGATCCTGAAAGCAAAGTAGGAACAAATTCAAAATTTGTACTGTTATGAGGTCTAAATTTTGTATAGTATTTTAAAATAGAATTGAGGGGAGCCTGAGTGGCTTAGGCGGTTGAGTGTCTGTCTTCAGTTAGGGTCCTGACCCTAGGGTATTGGGATCAAGCCCCACATCAGACTCTCTGCCCAGCAAAGAGCCTGCTTCTCCCTCTCCCTCTGCCTGCTGCTCTGCCTACTTGTGTTCTCTCTCTTTCTGTCAAATAAATAAATAATTAGATAGATAGATAAATAAATAAAAAGTACTCTTTTAAAAAATAGAATTGATGTCTTATGGTATACAGTATTCTAAAAATGGCATAGCTGTCATCAGTTTGCCACCTAAAAACTTCTTGAAAACTTAAAATAACATAAAATTTGTGAGCCTCTACAGATGACAGTTACTAAATAATATTGAAGAAAAGCATTTTGTTTTACATAAACCTGTGGCCCAGATATACCTGTCACTTGAGATTCATACTAAGGTAAAAAGTGTGCTAGTTTTTGTAAAGCCACTAAAATCAGGTATTTTCTCATTAGTGTGTGAAATAGATCTTAGAAGTTCTTTCTCTTTATCCCACACTCATTTTGCACTGCTTAAATGATGTCTTTACATACACATCAGAAGGACTAGTGTGGGGCTCAGTCGGGTAAGCATCTGCCTTCAGCTAAGATCACGATCCCAGGGTCCTGAGATGCAGTCCTGCATTGGGTTCCTTGTTCAGTGGAGAGCCTGCTTCTCCTCTGCCTGATACTTCCTCAGCTTGCGCTCTCTCTACCTGACAGGTAATAAATAAAATCTTCTAAAAAATGATGAATTAGACACAAAGATGTGAATTCCTGAATCTTTCATTTATTTATTTATGCAACAAACATCATAAAGTGCTTTCTCACCACAAAGTTGTCTTCTAATTGCTTTCAGTATTATCTGCTTTTATTGGCACTGGATCTTTAGATGGTATCTAAAATATAAAATTTTCAATAAGAACTATGACATAAGCATATTTCCAATATGCTTGGGCAATTCGACAATCTTATTTTTCTTCTATGAATTGCTATTACAAACATCATAGACAACATATATATTTTTAAATTGTGTTTAACTCATAAAATATAAAAATTATAAATGAATGGGTTTCCTGAAATTATTTCAAAATTTAAGTTATTAATTGATATTCTTTCTTTTGCTGATTGTTTCCAAGCACTCTTTGCTTTTTAATGTAACAGTGATTCTCTTGGTTTAAAATGAATAATTGACAACGTTGACCATGTAGTAAATTACAGTAGCTCTCTACAAATTGTAGCTCAGTTGTTCAAACAAATATGCATTTCTTCAGGATTCATTCCCAGAAAAGTAAGGGAATTTTCTCAGATAATTTTAAAAGAAGGAAAGTAGATTTTATGTGTAACTTATAAGAATTGGGAATATGGAAAAAAATCTTTTCTTGTTTTAGACTAAATAATATAATCAGCAGTCCTTTAAATATACAATTAATAGTAAAAATATATTTTCAAAATAATATTTAAATATTTTAAATAATTACTAGTATTATTGAGAAAATATGTAATTATAAAGTTAATTCATGATAGATTTATAAAAGGCAGAGTAAAAAGAAAAGCCAATTAATTCAATAAATGAAGAATAATTATTCTTAACTCTATTCTTGTCAACATGCATTTAAATAAATTTTATATTATTGTGTTGATAGTTAGTTTTTGCCTAGAATTATGTTTTCTTTCTTTCAGAAACATAAGTACTTATGGAAGCTTACACCAATGCCGAATATATGAAAAGCCAAAGAAACATCTCAGAATTCATACTTCTAGGACTTTCGTATGACCAGAACATACAAATATTTTGCTTTGTGCTCTTCTTATTCTGTTACGTTGCCCTGTTGGCAGGAAACGTTCTGATCCTTGTCTCCATTCGATGCAGCCCTCTTTTTCACCAACCCATATACTACTTCCTCAGCCACTTATCCTGTATGGACATCTGCTACACCTCCATGGTGACACCCAAGTTAATTGCTGACCTGCTAGTGGAAAGAAAAAACCATCTCCTACAGTCATTTCATGTTACAGGTCTTTACCATGCACTTCTTTGGGGGCACTGAGATCTTCATTCTTACTGCCATGGCCTTTGATCGCTATGCTGCCATCTGCAGACCTCTCCACTATGTGATCATCATGGACAGGACAAGGTGCCATCTCCTAGTCTTAGCTGCTTGGGCTGGTGGGGCCATCCATGTATTTCCTCTGTTTTCCACTACAATTGGTTTGCCCTTCTGTGGTCTTAATGAAATAGATCACTACTTCTGTGAAATTTTTCCTCTGCTCAAGGTGGCTTGTACTGATACCTACATCACTGGTGTCCTTGTGGTTGCTTTTTCAGGTATGGTTTCCTTAGTAACCTTTGTTGTCCTATTTGTTTCTTATGGGATAATATTGTTCACTTTAAGAAATCTTTCAGCTGAGGGAAGACGCAAAGCCCCCTCCACCTATTGGTCTCATATCACTGTAGTTATCTTATTTTGGGCCTGCAATCTTTATCTACCCTAGACCACCTACTACTTTTCCTGAGGACAAAATATTTGCTCTCTTTTACACCATCATTGATCCTATGTTCAGTCCCCTAATCTATACTCTGAGAAATTCAGAGATGAAAAAAGCCATGAGAAAGGTTTGTTGCCCATCATTATTTTCAAAGAAAACACACAGTTAATTTGAAAAAGTTTATGATATAAGCAACTCTGAGAAAGAAAAATGAGGGATATGAATGAAAAAGTCAAGAACTATCTCATGTGGTTTGTGAATCATTAGTCTCACTAGTGGCATGAATGGAAGCAATAGTACTACAGGTTTAAGTAATCATTCAGCAAGTCCTTATTCTTGCATCCTAAAATTAATGACAAACTAAGTTAATGTTATGACTTATTAAGATGGCACGGGTAGGGGAAACTTCATGAAAAACTACTGAGCCAGAACAAAAAACCAATGGTATATCATATTGTGAATTAAAAAGGAAAATATTTTAATGACACTTTTATTAAAACATTGGAAATAGAAGCCAGACCACACAATGACAGCTATCCTTTGGTAGTTCAGAAGCTGTATTAAAAAAAAAAAAAGCTATAATCTAAAACTAAAAGATTTAATTTATTTTAATATTTTTTATTTATTTGACAGAGAGAAACACAGCCAGAGAGGGAACACAAGCAGGGGGAATGAGAGAGGGAGAAGCAGGCTTCCCACTGAGCAGGGACCCGATGTGGGACTCGATCTCGGGTCTCCGGGATCATGACCTGAGCCGAAGGCAGTCGCTTAACCAACTGAGCCACCCAGGTGCCCATAAAAGATTTAATTTAAAATATTAGAACTATTTTATATATATCCTCTAGTTCATACAGAAATTAGTTGTGCAAATAAATATTTGGTGCAGATTCTTTTTTTTGTACTTTTATTTTTTAAAAGATTTTCTTTAATGATATGACAGAGAGAGAGAGAGAGAGAGAGAGAGAGAGAGAGAGGTAGCATGAACATGAGTCAGGGGTTGTGGTAGGGGCTGAGAGAGAGAGGAAGAAGCAGACTACTCACTGAGCAAGGAATCTGTTGAGGGCTTGATCCCAGGGCCCTGGGATCATGACTTGAGCCAGAGGCAGTCTCAACTAACTGAGCTACCCTAGTGCCCCAAGTAGAATCTGTTTAAAATAGTTCCTGGGGGTGAATTTCCTGCTATCCCATTAAAATACCAATAAATAGAGAAGACAGGGTGAGACTCTACCATTCAGAATTCTGAAACACACTTCCTGGCTCTCCACCTGTTCACCAGAGTTTAGTATCATTTCCCATAAAGTTAAAGAACTGTATATAACATAAAAATCTGTGTCCCTAACCCCTACCTGCCAAAAATTGATGAGCAAATGATGAGTCATCTGATTCACAACCAATGACGTTTTCTGCTGCAATGAGAGAGAAAGAGAACTAGCAAAGGACAAATAAGGTGTGACTAAACCATAAAGTAAATAAAAAAACAATGCATTTCGGTGGCACATGGATGTTTATGGCAAATGGATAAATAATCAGCAATCCTTGGAAGCCACCAAGATACCCTACAGCAGGTAAATAAATAAAGTATTATACATCTAGAGAATGGAATATTACTCATCACTAAAAAGAACTGAGCTAGTAGGGTAAGAAAATATATACAAGACACTTAAATGTATATTCCAGAGAGGAAAAAAACAATGTGAATGGGCTTGTTTTTTATTTTATTTCAGCTACATCTCAAGAGATGATTGTACTGCTTAATAGCAACCTGGGAAAGTTTCCAAATTCAAAATTCAAAGTATAGTTCCTATAGCATGTGTATCATTTTGTTTGATTTCGACTACAAGTCCTCCTTGACTTACAAGAAAGTTGTGTCCCAGTAAACCCATCATGAGTTGAAAATACCTTAAGTCAAAATGTGTGAAATACTCCCAACCTAACAAACCCCATTGCTTAGCCTAGCCTACCTTTTTTTTTTTTAATTTTATTTATTTATTTGCCCGAGAGAAACACAGCTAGAGAGGGAACACAAGCAGGACGAGTGAGAGAGGGAGAAGCAGGATTCCTGCTGAGCAGGGAGCCCACTGCTAGGCTTGATATTTTTGCTTATTTACTAGTAGTTACTGTGAATATAGTTTCTCTGATTTCTCTTGGTTATAAACTCTGTGCGTATTTTTTTTTTCTCCTTTATCATTTTTCCTGTTATCCAGGCTTCTTTCCACCCAGAATGATTATACCTCCTGTATCTTCCTTTTCATAATGTTCCACTATCTGGTCCCTTCTCTGTCATAACTGCTGGTTTCTTCAGAGATCTTATTTTACATGCTCTGAAGCCTGAGCAATAGGCCTTACAGTATTATTGAAAGGTTTTAAGGGATTATCTGTTTTCACTAGGAGATCTTTTTTCAGAAGACTCTTCATTTTGTTACAAGAAGACTTCCTTTGGGTATTGTGCTGCAATGTATTTTGTGATTAATTAACTTCATTTTTTTAGAGCAGCTTTAATTTCATAGAGGGAAACTACAGAGATCCTGTATACCCTTTGTCCCCCTCACTGGGACAACCTCTCCCTCCGGAGTGCTATATGTGTTATAGTCCAGTGAACCTACACTGACACAGCATATCACCCAAAATCCAGTTTACACCAGGGCTCACCCATAGTGTTGTACACTCTGAAGATTTTGACATGTATGATAACACTACCCAAGACTCAGGGACATACAGAAGAGTTTTCCCACCCTGAAAATATTCTGTGTCCCACCTACATATCCTCCCTAAGTCTTGGCATCCAGGGACTGATCTTGCTGTTTCCATAGTTTTGCCTTTTCCAGAATGTCATATATAGATGGCCCCCAACTTACAATGGTTTGAGTTATACTTTTCCAACTTTACAATGGTGTAAAAGTGATACACATGCTATAGAAACTATACTTTGAATTTTGAATTTGGACCTTTTCCCAGGTTACAATTTTTTTTAATAAGATTTTATTTATTTGACAGAGAGAAACACAGCCAGAGAGGGAATACAAGCAGGGGGAGTGAGAGAGGGAGAAGCAGGCCTCCCGCCGAGCAGGGAGCCCGATGTGGGACTCGATCCCAGGTCTCTGGGATCATGGCCTGAGCTGAAGGCAGTTGTTTAACCAACTGAGCCACCCAGGCGCCCCTCCCAGGTTACTATTAAGCAGTACAATCCTCTCCGGAGATGCTGGGCAGGGGCAGCGAGGTGCAGCTCCCAGTCAGCCAAGCAATCATGAGGGTCAATCATCAATACATGTACAACTGTCTGTACCCGTGTAACCATTCTGATTTTCACATGCAGTACAGTACTTAATAAGTTACATGAGATATTTAGTGCTTCCTTATAAAATAGTCCCTGTAGTCAATGACTTTGTCCAACTCCAGACTAAATAATGTCAGTGTTCTGAGCACAGTTAAGGTAGACTAGGCTAAGCTATGAGGTTTGGTAGGTTGGGAGTATTTCACACATTTTGACTTAAGGTATTTTCAACTTATGATGGGTTTATTGGGACACAACTCCCTTAGAAGTTGAGAAAGACCTGTAGTTGAAAGCAAACAAAAGGTAGCTCTTTCACATGGTTTTTTATCTCCCTGAAATATATATTTAAGTTTCCTGCATATATTTTCTTACCTTACTAGCTCAATTCTTTTTAGTGATGAATAATTTTCCATTTTCCAGATGTACAACAGTTTATTTATTTATTCACCTACTGTGGGGCATCTTGGTGGCTTTTAAGGATTGCTGATTATGAATACATCTGCCATAAACATCCATGTGCTAGTGAAATGCATTTTTTTTCATTTACTTTGTGGTTAAATCACATCTTATCATTTGCTAGTTCTCTCTTTCTCTCCTCTCTCTGTTGCTGGCATTGCAGTAGGAAAAGTCTTTGGTTGTGGATCTAAGGACTAATCATTTGGTTATTAATTTTAGGCAGGTAGGGGTAAGCAATACATAAATTTTTATATATAGTTCTTTAACTTTCTGGGAAATTATACTAAATTTTGGCCAGTAGGTGGAATGCCAGGAAGTGTGTTTCAGCATTCTGAATTGTAGATTCTCACTCTGTCTTCAATATTTATTATTATTGATTTCAATAGGATATCAAAAAGTTGACCCCCAGAAACCACTTTAAAACAGATTCTATTTGGGACACCAGGGTGACTCAGTTAGTTAAGACTACCTTTGACTCAGGTTGTGGTGTGTCCTGGAATAGAGCCCTGTATTTGGTCTCTGCTCAGTGGGGAGTTTGCCTCCTTCTTCTCCTTTGGCCCCCCGAAGTCCATCGGGTCACCATTCCTGCTCATCCTTCCTTATGCTGCTTCTTTCTCTCTCACAAATAAATAAATAATCTTGAAAAAATTAAAAAAAATACAATTTCTACTCTAAATACTTATTTGTTTGCACAACTGATTTATTTATGAACTAGAGTATATATATGATTGATTGATTGATTGATTGATTTATATTTATTTATTTTTATAATTTCTGAACTACCAGAGGATGTCTTTCATTGTGTGTTCTGGACTCTATGCCCACTGTTTTTTTTTTTTTTTTTTTTTTTTTTTTTTTTTTTTTTTTTTTTTTTTTTTTTTTTTTTTTTTTTATTGTTACTAAATTTTTTTTTCCAGTGTTTCAAGATTTATTCCCCATTCCCCACACCCAGTGCTCCACGCTTTAGGTGTCCCCAGTACCCACCACCAGGCTCTCCCATCCCTCCACCCCCCTCCCTCCAAGTCCCTCAGTTTGTTTCTGTGTTCAAAGTCTCTGTTGTTTCGTTTCCCTCCCTAGATTACCCTAGTTCCCATTTGCTTTCCT
>PITA01010738.1:22783-59089 GCA_004023965.1 Spilogale gracilis | reverse complement strand
TATGCCCACTGTTTTAATAAAAGTTTCATTTAAATTGTTTTCCTTAATAATTCACTAATCATTATAACACTGGTTTACTTCCTGTGACTCACTTATGCTTTATGAAGTTTCTCCTACATATTCTATCTTAATACCCCCCAAAATTAACGTAGTTTACAATTAATTTTCGTATGCAAGAATAAGGATTTGTTCAATGTTACTTTAAACCTGTAGTGCTATTGTTTCCATTCACTTTGTACATGACAATGATGGTCCACAAACCCCATGACTTAGTTCCCACCATTTTCATTCACATCTCCATCTTTTCTTTCTCAGAATAAATAAAATTCTTCAAATTAACTGTGTGGTTCCTTTGAAAATCGTGCTGGGTACCAAACTTTTCCCATGGCTTTTTTCATCTCCGAATTTCTCAGAGTATAGATTAGGGGATTGAACATAGGAGCAATGATGGTGTAAAAGAGAGCAAATATTTTGTCCTCAGGAAAAGTAGTTGGTGGTCTAAGGTAGATAAAGATTCCAGGCCCAAAAAATACGATGACCACAGTGATATGAGACCAACAGGTGGAGAGGGCTTTGCGTCTTCCCTCAGCTGAGAGATTTCTTAAAGTGAACAATATTATCCCATAAGAAACAAATAAGACAACAAAGGTTACTAAGGCAACCATACCTGAAAAGGTAATCACAAGGACACCAATGATGTAGGTATCAGTACAAGCCACCTTGAGCAGAGGAAAAATATCACAGAAGTAGTGATCAATTTCATTAGGACCACAGAAGGGCAAACCAATTGCAGTAGAAAATAGAGGAAATGCATGGATGGCCGCACCAGCCCAAGTAGCTAAGACTAGGAGATGGCACCTTGTCCTGCTCATGATAATCACATAGTGGAGAGGTCTGCAGATGGCAGCATAGCGATCAAAGGCCATGGCAGTAAGAATGAAGATCTCAGTGCCCCCAAAGAAGTGCATGGTAAAGACCTGTAACATGCAATGACTGTAAGAGATCGTTTTTCTGTCCACTAGCAGGTCAGCAATTAACTTGGGTGTAACCGTTGAGGTGTAGCAAATGTCTATAAAGGATAAGTGACTGAGGAAGTAGTACATGGGTTGGTGTAAAAGAGGGCTGCATTGAATGGAGACAAGGATCAGAACGTTTCCTGCCAACAGGGCAACGTAACAGAATAAGAAGAGCACAAAGCAAAATATTTGTATGTTCTGGTCATACGAAAGTCCTAGAAGTATGAATTCTGAGATGTTTCTTTGGCTTTTCATATATTTGGCTTTGCTGAAAACTTCCATAAGTACTTATGTTTCTGAAAGAAAGAAAACATAATTCTATGTGAAAATTAACTGTGTGAACACAATAATATAAAATTTATTAAAATGCATGTAGACATAGAGTTAAGAATATTCTTGATTTATTGAATTAATCAGCTTTTTTATTTTTTCATAAATCTATCATGAAATAATTTTATAATTACATTTTACTCAAAAATACTAGTAATTACTTAAAATACTTAAATGCTATCTTAAAAATACATTTTATTATTAATAATTATATATTTAGATAAAAAACTGCTCATTATATTATTTAGTCTAAAACAAGGAAAGATTTTTTCCATATTCCTAATTCTTAACCATGAAATCAACTTTCCTTTAAGATTATCTGGGAAAATTCCCTTAATTTTCTGGGAATGAATCTGAAGAAATGCACATTTGTTTAAACATCCATTATGAACTTTAATTTATGTAGAACATAGTATACTTTCCTACATGGTCAAACATTGTGAATGAGTCATATTAAACCAATGGGATTGCTCTTAGAACAAAAAGTAAAGACTCTTTGAATAAAGCATTAGAGAAAGTGTCAATTAATAACTGAAATTTTGAAAACCATTCAGAAAACTCATTCATTTATAATTTTTATATTTCCTAAGTTAAATAAAATTTAAAAATATGCTGTCATTGAAGTGTGTGATGGCAATTGATAAAGGAAAAATGATTGTTGAATTGTCTAAGTATATTGGAATTATATATATGTCTTGGCTTTTACTGAAAATTTCATAATTTAGATACAATCTAAAAATCAAATGTCAAGAAAAGGAGATAGTACTGAAAGTAACTTGAAGAAAAATTTTGTGTTAAGTAAGCACTCGATACTCGTGCATAAATGAATAAATGAAATATTCCCATATTTCATCACGATAAATGAAAATTCACGTCTGTGCCTAACATATACTTCTTAAAAAGATTTTATTTATTTGTCAGAGCGAGAGAGCACAAACAAAGTGGTAGGCAGAGGGAGAAGCAGGGTCCCCACTGACCAGGGACCCTGATGTAGGACTGGATCCCAGGATCCTCAGTTCATGACCTGACTTGAAGACAGATGTTTAACTCTCTGAACTGCACAGGTGCCTCTCTGACATATATATCAAGATGTCACTTATTCAATGCAAAATGAGTGAAGGATAAATAGAAAGCTCTTCTAAGAGTTATTTTACATGCCAATGAGAAAATACCTGATTGTAGTGGGTCTGCAAAAACTAGCAAACCTTCTACTTTGTCTGAATCTCAAGTGACAGTCATATCTGGGCCTCAATATGTCTAATAACAAAAATACAAAATGTTTTTGTTACAATATTGTTTAATAAGCACGATCTGTAGAGACTCATGAATTCAATATCTGTTATTGAGAGTCTTCAAGGAGATTTTAGATGGTAAAACATTGACAGCTATGGCAGTTGTAGAATGGTCTGCACCATGAGACATTAATTCTATTTTAAATTATTATTCAAAATTCTAACCTCATAAAAGTAGAAATTTTTAATTTGTTGCTACTTTGCTTTCAGTATCAAAACCAAGGTTACCTATCCTCCTTATATACTAAAATAAAATAATGATGTCACAGAGTGTTACTAAGGAATACTGAAAAGCTTTAGGAGTGTGAGGATCATTGACCTATCTTCTACTTACTGCAACTGATACTATTCTTTGTATATGAAGTAGAAATGATGTCAATTTTTAGATATATCTAATTATAAAAACAAATTGATTTACAGGAAACTTCCACATTCAAAGTAGATGTAAACAATAGAAATGTGGGAACCACTTGGCCAATTCAAATCTCTGACTCTAAACAGGAGAGACATTATCAAGAGAGCCTAAGTAATTTCTCGGGATTGAAATGTAACACACTCTAAATGTTAAAACAACAACAACAACAACAACAACAACAAAACAGAAATCCTGTTTCTTCCTCAATCTGAGCTATCTTTCTTGGGAGAGAACTGAGAGGGATGTCATGAAGGACAGCATGGAAAAACTGTTTTGATTCCTCCTCTGAAGAGAAAAGAAAATGAAAGATGATGGGTGAACAGATACCCTCTCTTTCTGAATGTTTATGTAGGTGAAGAGGTATGGAATATTTAATATAAAAAAGTATTCCAGAATTCACTGATTCTAAAACATTTGAAATACTTTGTCTTCAGTTTTACAAAAATGTAATTCCTTATAGGATCCTGCTTGTTTTCTAGATCATCATTGGCATTTCATCTCCAGTAGCTCAAAACTCCAGCCCTGTATTCCGAGGAAATTTGTTATGATCACTGCCTTTAGCAGAGGTAAAAAGGAAGAGGGAAAAGTCAGTTGAGATTAACTTTCATCAAACAATATAGTGATACTGAGGACCCATCCTATGGAAAAACTGAGGGCACAACTGGTAAACAAAGAACTTCAGGCAAACTCTCAATAAGTGGTTCAGATGGTAGCAACACAGAATGGGGTAGAAACACAGAGCATTTCAAATAAATTGACCAGTGTGATCCTTGATCAAGTGGTTTCATCTCTTTAGGCTTCCTCTTTCTCATTTCACAGCTAAGCTATCATTACAAAATTCAGAATTTTAATGGGGAATTCATGAAGTTATATGAAATAGCCAGTGACATGTGTGGTTCAAAACTGTCATTTTTCTTTCAGTCTTTCCTTTCTGAGTAATTAATTAAGGAACACAGATTGTCATGCATGCACACACACAATCAATGGAAAAAATAAAGGAAATAAAAAAAGAACATACATAATAGAGATTTAGCAAATGTGATCACTGGAAACTCCAATTTAAACAATCTGTTACTGAAACTCTATTAATGTCATCATCAATTGGTTATCTTAGCCTGTTTTTTTTAAGGTTTTATTTATTTATTTGACAGACAGAAACACAACTAGAGAGGGAACACAAGCAGGGGGAGTGGGAGAGGGAGAAAGAGGCCCCCTGCCGAGCAGGGAGCCCAATGCAGGGCTTGATCCTGGGACTCCGGGATCATGACCCAAGCTGAAGGCAGATGCTCAATGCCTAAGATGCCCCGTCTTAGCCTGCTTCTTAACACTGATCACTGTTCTATTATTTTCTCTACAAAAGGAACTCAAATGATTCCATAATTTTTTTATATTATTGAATACAAATTATGTGTACCTTTTGGATTATGCTGTTCATAAAAGAATAGAAGCTCTTATGTGTTCATAGAAGTTTTTGCCACAATTTCAAACTTTTAGCATAATAAACTCTTACTTAATAAATTACTCTTATATTAAAACTCTTAGTGTAACAGAATGTGGCATGCTATGAACTTACTTCAGCTGGCTCAGAACAAACTAGTCTATTTTAGGATAGCCAATGTTTTGAAATATGGGAAAGTCTTTGTTATTGTACATACTCAAACATAAACTTGTCTATTTCATAATAGGAATATGCAGGACTGCCTGTGAACATGATTTGTGGTCACAGTGAAATTCACTGTCAACATATATACACGTTATCTAATGCTACTATTTTTCTCCCCCCAAATGGGAATTTTGCTTACAACTAATGTGCCACTAAGTCTAAACCACGCTAAAACATTTATATAGTAATCAAATTGTCCTGTGCTACAAGAGAAGTTATATGCTTTAGAATAAATTTACATAGAATAAACATAAAGAACACACAATTATTCTAGCACATGTGTGGTCATACCCTTCCCAAACCAAGGTGACAAGGGTAATTCACTAACCATAAGATCTGAGTGGCTGGTTAGTTTTGGGGCTGCATCAGGAAGAATTCTGTCCTCAGATACTCGGCTTGTCTCTAGTGCCAAAACCTGGAATCAAATGCAGAGAATTAGAATCCCAGAATTCAAACACATCCAGATGAATTCTCTGCAAATATTTTGACAATTTCAACAGGTTTTCAATCTTCTACAGCTTATAAAGAAGTGGCCTTCCAATATTCACTAAGACTCAGTGATTGCAGGAAGTGGATCTTCATCCCTCAAGAAAGCAGCCTGGGAATTTTGGAAGCTGATTTAGGTGCTTAGTAATAGCTCAGAAGAAAAAGAGAAAAATTGGTTTTTGTATACCTGCAGAAGCTAACATAAGTATTTAGGTCCTGGGAAACATTCATTTATTCTATGCCTATGCCTGAAGACTATTTGGTTCAGAGGAACAGAATACAAATTTACATGGCAATGTGAGAATCAATAGGTCTTTGAAATATTTATGTAATTATATTCCCAAAGGCATTTCTAGATGGGTTTTTGGCCCAAGTTTTGCAAATCTACCATCCACAGCAATGTGGTTGGTGCTCTTGGGTATAAACTTTCCACAATTGCCTATCTGGAAAAAAAAAATGGCCTTTTTTCCTTGAAGGCCCAAAAAGGGTATTGTCTAACTTCCCTGTACTATTCCAGCTTTCTGAAGAACAGGAGGGAAATCCTAGCCTATAATAGTATCAGATTAGCTTTCAGGAAAATCTGAGATGAAGTAGGACAAAGAGGAAAAAAAAAACAGTGATTTTTACATTTTTATTCCTATTTTTTTTTGGAAGTTATCAAGATATTTGGTATGAGGGTAGGTAGGTAAGTAAATAAATAAAATAAATGACTTGTGATATTATAATTGGTATGACATTACCACTGATGGAAAAGCTGTTGGAAAATGAGTGAGAAATAAAAGATAAGAATAAACCTGACTTCTCTTTAAGTTGGCAGAGAGGAAAAGCAAGAAAAGATGGAGAAAACAGAGGAAGGAAGCAAAGTGCAGCAAGGACTTTAATGTGTTTCCCATCTGGTTCTTTCTCAGCTCACTATTTGCAGATTCTTTAGACTCTGCCTCATCTGCCTGCACTGAAGCCAGTCAGTCTCTCTCTATCACATGCCACACCATGCATGTAAAGTTTCTCATGCAGGAACCACCAAGAAATTAATTTTATAATACTTAATCTGGTTCAGATGAATCTACTTAGCCAAAGAAAGTCAAGTCACTGAGAGTTTATTGGGTGGGTTAACTTCATCCTATTACTTAATGTTCACAGTAATGCATATCTTGACACACATATTATTAGCTTCACTATATAGATAAAAATGCAGATAGTTCTAAAGATTAAATAACTAGGTCAAATAGCCAGTAAGCAATTGAAGCAAGAAAATGCATTATTCTAACTTAGGGCTTCCTTCAGAGCTTTAAATGTTTAATAACTCTGTGCAAATGAAGGATTCTTGCATTTCATCTTAAAGGACATTATAACCCAGTGATTTAGAGCTTGTCTACACCAGCGTTATGCCCAGTGTTGACCAAGCTGTGCTCCAGAGCTAGCCTATTACCAATCCACTGCAGGAGACAGCTGGTCATATCTCTAACCTTCTCCTGTACACACACTTGGACAGCCGTTAGAGAAGGGTACAAGTTAATTTACATCCTCAACTGTTTAGTTCATCCCTCTTTAACTACTAGTTCTGCTGCATAGTTTTAATTTTGATGAAGTGCAAGTCATCATTTTTTATGGGCATTTTTCTTTTTTAGATTTATTTACTTATTTTAGAGTTGGGGAGAGGGAGGGAAAAAAAAGAGAGAGAATGATCATGGAGGAGGGGCAGAGAAGATGAAGACAAAATGTTAAGCAGACTCCACCCTGAGTGCTGAGCCCTGAAAGGGGCCTGATCTCATGACCCCGAGATCACCACCTGAGGCAAAACCAGGAGTTAGATGCTGAACCAAATTCACTACTCAGGCACTCCTATTTGGATACTTTCTTTTTCACACACATTTAGAAAATTTTTCTTGTAATCCAAGGTCATAAAGAGCTTCTCCATATTTTACTCCAAATGTTTTTTGTTTGTTTCTTTGTTTTGCTTATCTTTTTTACTTTCACATTCACATATGATTCTAAAATCGATTTTATTTTTTTATTTTTTTAAGTATTTTATTTATTTATTTGAGAGAGAAAGCACAAGCAGGGGGAATAGCATGCGAGGGAGAGCAAGAAGCAGTCTCCTTGCTGAGCAGGGAGCCTGATGTGGATCTACATCCCAGGGCCTTGGGATCATGATCTGAGCTGAAGGCAGACACTTAATGACTGAGCCACCCAGGTGACTCTGTGCTGGGGGTCAGCCCCAGCAGCAGTCAGGGATTCCAGAAGGTGGTGACAGCGTCCAGGATATGAGGAGACTGGACTCGAGGAGTGGTGTGGGGATCTCCTGAAAACTGTGTCTTCAGGGTTCTTTATTTAAAGCTTGTGGTTACAGATCATTTCAAAGGAAGGGTGTATGATAAAAGAGTTTTGTAAGAGATTATACAGACTCCTTTTCAGTTTCAAATCATAAATTTTTCCATGACATTGGCACCGTTCAGGTATCATAAACTTAGGACAGAGCATCCCTAATTGTGGGGAGAAACAGGCCCTGGTCCACTGGCAGTCACATCAATCTAACTTTAGGCAACAGTTGGTTCTGTCTGATCTTATATCAATGGAGTGTTTTATACCCTGGCCATGCAAGGCAGAGAGTGGTCACAGAGGGAAAGGTGAATGAGTGGTCATGGAGACTCTAAGTAACTACATTTAAACTATTAAGTATATTGGTATTGATATGCTTTCAATCAAAATGTAAGTATGCAGGTTATAATTATCAACTACTGATTTCCACTATAAAGGAAAATGTTATAAACACATAGTATGAGTGAAGGTCAGGAAAAAGGAAAGTTTGTAAATAGACTCAGTTTGATAGTTGAGCAGGCAAGAACAAAAGGCAAGTAAAGATGGTGCTGATGACCACAACATTAGCACAACTCCCTCATTTTGAGGAAGGATCATGGCTCTCCATGCCTTGCAGAGGGAAGCCATATGAACGATTAGGCTGCAGGTCTGAGGCACGCCTGTATAATTCCTTTTATACAAAATGTGTAGAAAAGCTAATCTATAGTGGAAGAAAGTAGATTATGGGGTGTCTAGGTGGTTCAGTCAGTTCAGCTTCTGACTCTAGACTTGGGCTCAGGTCACGATCTCAGGGTGCTGGGAATGAGGCCCATATCAGGCTCTGTGTTCATGAGATATTCTCCTTAAGAGTCTCTCTCTCCCTCTGTCCATCTCCATCCCTCACCTCCCACCCCCATCCCCATGACTTTCACATGCCTTTGCTCTCTCTCAAGTTCTCCTAAAAAAAAAAAAAAAAAAAGAAAAGAAAAGAAAGAAAATAGATGAGTATTTGCCTAGGACATCTGGTGATGATAATGGAGAGGAATAAGTGACTGTAAAGGTGTATGCTATTTCTTTTTAATGTGGCAAATATGTTGTAAAATTAGATGATTTTTCATAGGCTTCTATACTAGAAACAATTAAATTATATACTTTAAGGAAGTGAATTATATTTATGTATATTATATCAATAAAGCTGTAGAAAAAGACAAATGTCAAATCAAGTGTTCACTTGTAAATAATAAAATGCCATTTTTCAACCATTATAAAAAATTTATTTCCATAAACAGACAATATGTAAATAATCTCTTAAAAGTGGGGGCACCTGCACCCCAATGTCCATAGCAGCAATGTCCACAATAGCTAAACTGTGAAAGGACCTGAAAGTCTTTCAACAGATGAGAGGATAAAGAAGATGTGGTTCATATATACAATGGAATATTACTCAGCCATCAGAAAGGATGAATACCTACCATTTACATTGATGTGAATGGACCCGGTGCCTGTAATGCTAAGTGAAATAAGTCAGTCAGAGAAACATAATTGTCATATTGCTTCACTCATATGTGGAATATAATAAATAGTGCAGAGGATCACAGGGGAAGAAAGAGGAAAACTGAATGGGGAAAAATCAGAGGAAGAGACAACCCAGGAGAGACTCTTGACTCTGGGAAACAAACTAAGGATTATGGAAGGGGAGGTGAGTGAGGAAATGGGGTAACTGGGTGATGGGTATTAAGAAGGACGTGTGATGTGATGAGCATTGGATGTTTTACACAACTGATGAATCCTTGAATACTACATTAGAAGGTAATAATGTACTATATGTTAGTTAATTGAATTTAAATTAAAAAATGAAAAAAGTAGTGTACAACAGTGACTTGGATCTCTGTTATAATTAAAATTTTTCTTTCACTTTTTAAAAGATTTTTATTTCTTTATTTGTCAGAGAGGGAGAGTGTGTACAAGCAGGGGGAGTGGCAGGCAAAGGGATAAGCAGACAGAAGCAGAAGCAGACTCCCTACCAAGCAAGGAGTCTAATAAAGGGCTCAATCCCAGGACCCTGGGATCATGACCTGAGCTGAAGGCAGATGCTTAACTGACTGAGCCACTCAGACATCCCATGATTAAAATTTTAAATGATCAACATTATATGTGTAAGTTGAGTTTTTATCATTCATACACAATGATTCCTAGAAATTTTATAATTGGGAAATAAATAGCATGTGGCATAAGAAAAGGTCATCTGTTTCTAATATGCAAAATGGTGTTTTATAAAATATATGCAGGACATCTGCTTCAGTAGCCAACTGCAGAGCACAAAATTGCCCACTAAAGGAAAAGTTTCTATGTCTGCTGGAGAAGTACATGCTCCAAGTGCTTGAGGAGCATAGTACAATGCCCCAACTGGAGCTGAGAGTTATAGTTAAGGACCAAACATTAGAATCAGGAGATCATGACAGGTCCAGCTCCAACTAAACAGCCCCAAAGATCTGCCCTCATAAAAATTAGATATTGTTCTCCTTTTGAGAATTACCATTTGTGACAACATGTATGGATCACTATGGGCAATGATGTTAAATAAAAAGAAAGAATATTACCATATGATCTTATTTAAATGTGGAACCAAGGGTGAAATTTTACCATTTACATCAACATGGATGGAACTGGAGGGTATTATGCCGAGTGAAATAAGTCAATCAGAGAAAGGCAATTATCTGATGGTTTCACTCATATGAGGAATATAAGAACAATGCAGAGGATCATAGGGGAGGGAGGGAAGAAATCAGAGAAGAAAACAAACCATGTGAGACTCTTAACTATGGGAAAGAACCTGAGGGTTGCTGGAGGGGAGGTGGGTGGGGGACTGGGGTAAATAGGTGACAAGTATTAAGGAGGGCATGTGATGTGTTGAGCAATGGGTGTTATAAGCAAATGATGCAAATGATGAATTACTGAACACTACATCTGAAACTAATGATGAACTATGTGTTGGCTAATTAGAAAAAAAAAGATGCTTATTTCAAAAAATAAGTAAAAATAAATAAATAAATAAACTGAACTCACAGATACAGAAAACATATTAGTGGTTGCTATAGTGGGAGATAGGAAGGGTGGGTGAAATGTGTGAAGATAGTCAAAGGAAGAAACTTCCAGTTATAAAATAAACAAATATTACATCATGGGGTTGTAATAAAACAGTGACTATAGTTAATAACGTTGTTCTTTTTTTTTTTTTTTTTAATAACGTTGTTCTTTATTTGAAAATTGCAAATATTTGCTCTTAAAAGTTTCATCACAAGAAAAATTATAACTATGTGTCATGGTAGATGCTAAGTAGATTTATCGTGGTGATCATTTTGAAGTATATACAGTATTGAATTATTAGGTTTTACATCTGAAACCACAAATGATATTATATGTTAATTATATCTTCAATTAAAAAAAAAAGTGAAATCTATCTATCCATGCTTTTATCTGGGCTAAACTTGTCATACATATAACCCTTAACTACATGAACAGATGTTGGTAAAAGTGATGTTTAATCCATAAGAGTTGCCTTGAGAGGGATTGAACCTTTTGTTTTTGGAAAATAACCAGTGCCCTGAAAAAACCATAGTGTGGTAGAGCCCAGTCTATACTTCTGAAGAAGGAATGAGAACTGACATACCTGAGCTGATTGTCCATGTATGAATAAGACCCTCATGGACCATGAATTCCATTACTCCATTCACACAATAGTTTCCAGGTGAAACCAGAAGAAGGATGACCCAGCTGAATACAACCCACATTGCAGAATTGTAACCAATAAATTGTTTTTATTTTTAAGTCTTTAAGTTTTGTTTTTGCAAGTTATAACTACTAATTTTGGGGGGGCTGGGGTAGTATAAGTGGTTCTGTAGGGTGAACTAGGGAAAGGAAAGTCAATAGCTATGTTCTCCCTCTTTGTGGCAATTTACACATTGGAAAACAGACAAACAACCATATAGAGTCTCTTAAAATGTTCAAGAAATCAGTAAATGATAAAACTAGCCAGGGATAGGCAACTGAAAAGTTACCTCTAAAAGTAGAAACATGTAAGAATTTGGCATCTGGGACTTGTATGGAAAAGGAAGAAGGCTATTTGATGAAAGTGGGAAGGAAAATAAAGGAAAGCAAGAATGAGGAGAAAGGAAAGAGTAGGAATAGGAGATGAATAAGAAAGAATATTAGTGGTCAAGAATCAACTTCAATGTCTTACATTTAAAAGTAGAAGAATGCAAATGATTTCTGTCCATTGATTTTATATCCTGTCTCGTTGCTGTGAGTAATGAGAAAGAAGAAAGAGAAATTAAGGAATCGAATCCATTTACAGTTGCATCAAGAAAAAAAAACACAAGTTAACTAGGAATAACCTTAAGCCAAGAAGTAAAGGATCTGTATTCTAAAAACTACAGAACACATATGAAAGAAACTGAGGAACACAGAAAGAAAAATGGAAGAACAGGGGCATCTGGGTGACTCAGTCATTAAGCATCTGCCTTCAGCTCAAGTCATGATCCTAGGGTCTTGAGATTAAGCCCCTCAGCAGGGATGCTCAGCGGGAAGCCTGTTTCTCCCTCTCCCACTCCCCTTGCTTGTGTTTTCTCTCTCACTGTGTCTATCCCTGTCAAATAAATAAAACTGTAAAAAAAAAAAAAAAAGAAATGCAAAAGCATTCCATGCTCACGGGAGGAATAAATATTGTTAAAATGTCTATGCCACCTAGAACAATCTACACATTCAATGTAGGCCCTCTAAAAATAGTATTGACATTTTTCACAGAGCTGGGCCAAACAATCCTAAAGTTTTTACGGCAGTAGAAAAGACCCCAAAGGATCAGATGAATGCTGAAAAAAAAAACCCAAAGCTCGAGTAATCACCATGACTGCCTTTAAGCTATATTACAAAGTGGTAATCATCAATACAGTATGGAACAGCATAAAAACAGACACATAGATCAATGGTACAGAATAGAGACCCCAGAAATAGACCCTCAATTCTACAGTCAACTAATCTTCAACCAAAACAGGAAAGAATAATCGATGAAAAAGGACAGTCTCTTAACAAATAGTGTTGGGAAATTTGGACATCCCATGTAGAAAAAATGAAGCTGGACCCTTTTCTTACACCATCCACAAAGACTAAACTCAAAATGGATGAACGACCTAAATGTGAGCCAGGAATCCATCAAAGTACTGAAGAACACCTACAGCAGTTTCTATGACATTGGCCATAGATCCTTCTTGGTAGGAATATTTCCAAAGGCAATGGAAACAAAGGCAAAAATGAATTATCAGACTTCATCAAGATCAAAATCTTTTGCACAGCAAAGGAAACAGTTAACAAAACTAAAAGGCAACCTACAGAATGGGGGGGAGATATTTTCAAATGACATATCAGATGAAGGGTTTGTATCCAAGATCTATAAAGAACTTATCAAACTCAACACCCAAGAAATAAATAATTTAGTCAAGAATTGGGCAAAAGACATGAACAAACACTTCTCCAAGATAACATACAAATGGCCATCATCTAGACACATGAAAAAAAGTTCAGTATCACTAGCCAACAGGGAAATACAGATCAAAACCACAATGAGATACTACCTCACACCAGCCACAATGGCTAATATTAACAGGTTAGAAACAATAAATTTTGGCAAAGATGTAGAGAAAGGGCAGCCCTCTTACACTACTAGTGGGGATGCAATCTGGTATAGCTACTCTGGAAAACAGTATGGAGGTTCCTCAAGAAGTTAAAAAACAGAGCTATACTATGACGCAGCAATCGCACTACTAAGGATTTACCTCAAAGGTACAAATGCAATGATCCAAAGGGGCACCTACATCACAATATTTATAGCAGCAATGTCCACAATAGCCAACCTGTGAAAAGAGTTAAGATATCCATAGACAGATGAATTGATAGAGAAGATGTGTTATATACATAATGTAATACCACCCAGCCATCAGAAAGAATGAATACCTACCATTTTCATCGACATGAATGGAACCTTAGGGTATTATGGTGAGCAAAATAAGCCAATCAGAGAAAGACAATTATCATATGGTTTCTCTCATAGGTGGAATATAAGAAACAATGTAGAGGATCATAAGGAAGTGAGGGAAAACTGAATTGAATGTAATCAGAGAAGAAGGCAAACAATGAGAGACTCTTAAGTATAGGAAATAAACCTAGGGTTGCTGGAGGAGAGATGGGTGGGGAAATGGGGTACAAAGGGGATGGGTATTAAGGAGGGCATGTGATGTGATGAGCAATGGGGGCTATATGCAACTGATGAATTATTGAACTCTACCTCTGCAACTAAGGATATTCTATATGTTAGCTAATCGTGTTTAAACTTAAAAAGAAAAAAGGAGAAGAATGAAAGCCTGTAGTACTATTTGTCCCAAGTTTAAAGGAGAAGTGAATTTCCCAGCAATTTCTCCAGAAATCAATAAAATTAAATTAGAAAGAAAAACAATGAGTGTCAATGGCACTATTGAATCAACTCTTTTCCAGTCAAATAGAGTTCTCCAGAGTAGAAGAAATAAAATTGATATTTTATTAAATATTGATATTAAATATTGATATTAAAACCTGAAAAATAGATATTTTAATATATGTATTAAAGTAAACATTCAATATTATATAACATAACCACATTAACCCCGTGAAAAAGATACCAATCATAAAACAATTACTTGTATCTACAGAAAAGTTTTGGATTCGTGTTATTGTCCTAAATATAACAATTGACTGATTTTTTTTTTAAATAGGAAATAAAGAAAAAAATTTTAAAACTTTAACAAGTTGAAATGACATTTTAAAATTAAAGCTAATTGTTAGTTCTCTGTTGTAGTTCTGAATATGGAGGGAAACCTTGGGAGAAAGTCTTTCCCGAACGTTATTAATTTTTGCATCATTCTTTTCAAACAGACCTTATCAGAAGTAAAGTGTATTTATTGCCAAAAATACTGTGAAATGGCAGAATTCAATAGGTGTGAGACAGAATCAGGAATGACAAACACCTGACTTCTATGAGACTTTGAGTTTCAGGATCAGTTTGGCAATAATTATTCAAGAGGCAATTCCTAAAGCATCCCTCTATTATGGATAGCTGCACCCAAATTATCTCAGAATAGTTAGGAAGATAAATTCAAAATAAATTCAAATACCAGTGTGATTTTTTTCCCCCAAATTAAAAGGATTATGGAAAAGAAGAAATGAAATAAAATTGCTATATTTTGAATACCTGCAATATAATTGCAAGACACTAGTCTCAGAAATAAGGGAAGAGTTGCCGGAGTCCAGCTCTGGCTGAACCTGGAGTTCCTGAAGGATGGACAATGTTGGCGAATGAGGTTCTTTCTGATCACCTGCCAGGCATCTCTGTTTTGGTGGTTTTCAGTGTCTTTATTTATAGGCAACAAGTTATAGATCATCAGAAGGCAGAATTTTTTTAAAGCAGATGACTTTCAGTGATAAGGTACTCTGATCAACAAGATAATTAAAAAGGCTTAGGTTAGTAAGTTGCATATAGAGTTAAACTTTAAGATATAAGTTAGGTTATTAGTAAACCAGCTAGGAGTCATCCTGTCTAGCACATTAACCATAATAGGGGGAAGTGTTGTTGATTTTGTAGAGGTAGGATTTAAGTTGTTTGCATAGGCCTTTTTTTTTATAACTGTGTATGTAAGCACCATGGGGGTCCTGCTCTAGCCAGGGCTTGTACAAATGGCAGTGTTAAATTTTAACTACCTTGTTTTTCTTTGACTATTGATTCTCCATTCTCATTATAGACACCAGTACAAGGGAATGTGGGTGTTTGTGTAGCAAGAAGACTCATAGAATGTGGGCCTCAGAGAGGGAATCACCATTTGTCATTAGTGAATATGTAGTAACTTAAGTTCTGCCCTTGTTTGTGCCTCATCTTTAGATAAAGCTCTTTTCCTTGGGCTAAACTGATCCTAGCTCAAGGGCCTTTAACCATTTTATAGTCCCTCGGACAGATCTACATATCTTCAAAGGGAAGGTGCTGGGAGAAACTTCTTTAGTGATTTGATCTGAAGTGTTTATGGTAGGGTTAAGGGTATGGTCTTTATGTGGTGTCAGTAAAGAACTCTCCATTTGGTTTGGAGCACCCTGAGGCCCTGCCAAGAATGACGTATTTAATTTTAAATTAAGAATTTTCAGTAGAAAGAGGAGATGCCGGTTTCACTCCAAATAGCAGGAACTGTGCTCAGACTGCCTTTCTCTTGCTGTGACTTTGTCAGCTAGCAGCGCCCGGGTAGCTCCCAGCAAAGAGTAAAATTATTAAGATGATGGTCAGATAATAAAGTCCATCTATACATGATTATAAAATGGGTAGAATGATTGTGAACAAGAAAATACCAGTAACTTCAAAACAAATTGACATTGTCATGTTTGAAATGCTCAGAAAGTGGAGAAAGAAATTCTTTGAGATGGGTCTTAATTTGAGGACTAATAAGAGTTCTTCTAGGACCATATAGTTTGAACAATGGAATCACAATACTCAGACTTGTGTTTAAATGCTCAGTATCTTTTAGATGAAAGCCAAACAACATAATTCATAGTTAACAAAAACTACTAGTATTGAGACCTCTTAAACTGAAGGGCTCTCTCAGTGAAAAAATAGTTATTTTTCTTTTGTGTGTGTATGTGTGTGTGTGTGTGTGTGTGTGTTTTAATTCAGAGGGACAAACAAAGGAGAATGAATGTGTAAAAGCAGGGAGTATTCTTGAGACTAAACCTGAATTATTATTATATTATGATTTTTACCATCATTATTATTATTATTTTCTGTCATATAAGAGAATACACACTTGTAATGACTATTCTGTCAGCCATAATACACAGATCTGAGAAAACACAGCCCTGAAGTTTTCCAAAAGCTCAGAGCCAGGCAAAATGTTATTGTAAAGGGGCACCTAAGAGCACAGAATGTAGTAGAAGCTATTTGTGCTACATGTGACAGATCTGGAGGGATGTCGCCTCAGACAGACAAAATTCCTACTGATGGCCCTTAAACACATGCAATACCATCTGAGCCTACAGCTAAAGGAATAATTTACATTTGTGGCTCAGTTTGAGGAACTACTTGTATGTTAAATCCAAACTGTTGCACATATTCCATTCCACACCTACATTCTGGTGACCTCACTAGCACACCTGAAGTCCCAACACTGAAGATGCATCTGATACTGTCCTTTCCCTAAATCCATTTAAAGTATTTCCAGTGATGACCTCTTTGAAATATTCTAATGCATCCCGACTGGCAGACTAATATAAACTAGCATGAAACTTGAAAATCAAAAGGACACATGAAGGAATTAGTGAGATTAAGGGCAGAGTCCTTCCTCCCCCCCCCTTTGACTTCTTAATTTTTTAGTTAACAGACATGTGTAAAAGTAATTCCTGGGGAATCTTCAAACACTGATTCTGAAGATGAGAAATTACCTGAGATTTCACTTCCCCTCCTTTCAAGTCCAATAGGTATTGATGTCTCTCAAAGAAGTTCCTTTTATTTTTTTTATCTTCTTTCATCTCTGCCTCTCCATCAGGGTTTCATGGCTATTCCAAGAAGACAACCTGGATTTAATTTCATAAAAGAAATAACTGCTCATGTGATAATGGTAATGAAACTGAAACTTTCTCATATCACAAATGGGAAAATAGAAGACCCATTAAGCTAAACATTTTATCTAGAATTACAGCACCATTATCTCAGAACAAGACATGTATAATTTCTGTCCTCTTTCTAACTATACCTACCACCTCTTGTCTAAAATAGCTTTATATTAAATAGGGGACCATAAATTCATGTACTCAAAGATCAGAGTATTCTAAGAAGAACCTGTGGAGGTCACCCACATTCAGCTACTTGAACACTCATGGCGGTATTCAGAATGGAAAATGTAGGGATATGCTTTCACTTCTGTGACAAAGGTAAGATGATATATGAACATTACCAGATACATGAACATTACCATATCCCCTAACATGGAATTTTATCAAAATTAGTTGACTGTCTTATACAGAATTAGAACTACTAAATTTCTAGAAACAAACAAATGAAAAAAAAAAGGTTTAAAAGATGAGTTTCTTGGTTACATTGTGTGACTTAGAGAATTTGCTTTATCTCTTTGGACTTTGTTTCCTTATCTAATGTGAATGAATGGGCTAAAAAATGTAGGTAAGATGATCAAAATATGTACACCTTAATTTCACTCATTATGCATGTCAAGGAGGAATAAGTTCCCATTTACCATTTCCAACTACTAGGATCCTTCATTTATTTTCGGTCATAAATAAATGTTGTTCCTTATTATGTTTTCTCTTTCAGAGAATTTCACTGTCTCTTAGGAAACTGGTTGTGCCAGATTAATTCCATAGAAAAATGAATAGTGTAACTGAATTCATTTCCTGGGGTTTTTCTCAGAACTTAGAGGTTGAAGAAGTTTCCTGGTAGTTTCTTTCTTTTACATGATCATTCTTCTGGGAAAACTTATCACCATCCTGACTATTTACATGGGTAAGCTTTTCAAATTTGCCATGTATTATTTCCTCACCTACTTCTCTATTTCTCCGTTTCTCTACCCTTGCTTCTGCTCTCTCTTGCTGTCTTTCTCTCTCTCTCAAATAAACAAGTCAAATCTTAATAAAATAAAACAAACAAACAAAAACTCTTAAAATTAGTATCTTACAGGAGCCTGGCTGGCTCAGTCAGTAGAGTATCTCAAGGCTGTGGTTGTAGCACCGAACTGGATTTGGAGCCTACATTAAAATTAAATAAATAAATCAGTATCTGGAAGAGCTATCTGTACACCCATGTTTATTCAAGCATTATATACAATAGCCAAGTAATGGGGAAAAAATAAATGTCCTTTCATAGATGAATGCATAAAAAAATGAATATTATCTGGCCCTTAAAAAGAAGGAAATACTGCTATTTGTGATGTCATGGTAAGCCTGGAAAGCATTATGCTAAAAAAAAAAGAAAAATGCCAGAAAGACAAAGATAAATACTGCATGATATCACTTATATGTAAAATAGAGGGGCCGAGAATAGAACAGTTAGATAACTTATTCTAGCTAAAATAAAGTTTTATATTAAGCTCCCATAAACAACTCTATGTGGTATTGTCATAGGACAAACATATAAATCATTGAAAAAATAGAATGTCCATAAATACAATTAAATGTGTGATTTCTTTCAAGGATGTCAAGGTAACTCAATGGGAGAAAGAATAGACTTTTTTCAATTAATTATGTTAAGATAGCCATAGGAGAAAAGAAATGAACCTCAACTATTACCTCATACTATACACAAAAATCAACTCAAAATGAGTCAGAGACCTAGATGTTAAAAGCTAAACCTACAAAAATATTAGAAACAGTATCTTTAACCTTGGGATAGATAAATATTTATTAAATATGACACAATAAGTATGAACTAGAAGAAAAACTAAAAATTGAAATTTCTTAATATTTTAAGTCATTCCTCATTGAATATCATCTTCTGAAAAATGAGAAGGCAATCAATGGACTAGGAGAAAATATATATAAACATACACTATGTATAAACATTTTACATTGTATACAAGTTATGTATGCAATTTTTTATTTTTTTAAAGATTTTATTTATTTATTTGACAGAGAGAAACACAGCAAAAGAGGGAACACAAGCATGGGAATGAGAGAAGGAGAAGCAGCCTTCCCACTGAGCAGGGAGCCCAATGAGGGGCTCAATACTGGGCCTCTGGGATCATGACCTGTGCCCAAGGCAGATGCTTAATGACTAAGCCACCCAGGTTCCCCTATATATACAATTTTATATTTATTTTTATATATAAGACATATATATGAGAAAAATATCTATATCTAGAATATATAAAGCACAGTTACAGTGTAGTATTAAGAAAACCAGAAGGGTGTCTGGTGGCTCAGTTGCTTGGTCATAATCCCCCCGTCCGAGGATAGAACAACACATTGGGCTCCCCACTCAGAGGGGAATCTGCTTCTCACATTTTGGCAAGTGTGAGGTGATATCTCATTGTAATTTTGATTTGTATTTCCCTGCTGATCAGTGATGCTGAGCATCTTTTCATGTGTGTTAGCCAACTGTATATCCTCTTTGGAAAAACTGTCTATTTAAGTCTTGTGCCCCTTTTTAATTGGATTGTTTTTTCAGTGTTGAGTTCTATAAGTTAATATATATATATATATTTATTGTTACTTAAATTTTTTTCTCCAGTGTTCCAAGATTCATTTCATTCCCCATTCCCCACACCCAGTGCTCCATGCATTAGGTGCCCCCAGTACCCACCACCAAGCTCTCCCATCCCTCCACCCCCCTCCCTCCAAGTTCCTCAGTTTGTTTCTGTGTCCAATATTTTTTGGGTACTACCCAACAACCCAGAAATTGCACTATTAGGCATCTGCTCAAAAAATATAAGAATTCTAATTCAAAGGCATACATACACCTTGATGTTTATGTCAGCATCACCTACAATACCAAAATTATTGAAAGAGACCAAGTATCCATGGACTGATGAATGGATAAAGAAGTGGTATATAATAGATGGATAGATATATAATAGAATGTTACTCAGCCATCCAATAGAAGGAAATCTTGCCATATGCAATGACAAGGATGCACCAAAAGAATGGTATGCTAAGAGAAATAAGTTAGCCAGAGCAAGATCACATATGATTTCACTCATATGTGGAATTTAAGAAATAAAGCAAACCAGTATATGGGGGAAAAGAGAGAGAGAAAAGCAAATCAAGAAACAGACTCTTAACTCTAGAGAACAAATTGATGGTTACCAGAAGAGAGGTAGATGGGGAATGGGTTTTACAAGTAATGGGGATTAAAGAGAGCACTTGTGATGAGCAACAGAAATGGCATAAAAGTGTTAAATCACTATATTGTGCACTTGAAACTAATATTACACTGTATGTTCACTGATTGAATTTAAAAGAAAAAATATATATACAGCCAACAATACATGAAAAAAATGCTCTACATCATTAGTCATCAGGGAGAGCAAATTAAAACCACAATAATATATCACCATATAACTGCTTGAGCGACTAAAAGGAAAATAACAAAAACAAGTGACAAAAATGTGCAACAATTCCTGTGGTTAAAATGATAACTTTTGCTTCTGTTTTGATATTTGTACAGTCTCAATGTTGCTTAATATTCCTTACTGACCAGGCCATGAGTCCCAGAGCATAATAATTGGGAGCCTATTAGAGTTTCTATTTACTTCCATAGCCCTCTGATGAATGTTAAAAACAGCTTTTGGAATCAAGGATTTTAAAGGCTGCCATTCCACTGATTTTATGCCCTCACTGCTCTAGCTCTGTTGCAATCAGTAACAAGTTTCCAGAAAGTTTTAATATTGTTAAGGGGGCAAAAGTTCTCTTTGGGACCTGAGTCACCAGGTTAAGTACATCATAGGTCCCACACTGAAATTATGCCGTTTTCTTATTCAAATGACATTTAGCTTCCTTAGAAACCAGCATTAACAAAGAGAAAGGGGATTCTTGAATGTTTGGATTCCAAGTACAGGGAATGCAATTCCCTCTTCAAAGTTGGATGTTTTTTCAAACATGTCTCTTCAGCACACCTCCTTCTAAGAAAAAAACCTTTCAAACAAAAGAAATAATTAATTCCCGAGAGAGGGAAAGCAGCAGCTATAAGCCAATGTCCTTGAACCTTTTTAGAAACCTCTTTAAATATCCATGCAGTGCCAAATGAAATTTTGGGGCAGGGTTCACATTTCCAGAGCAAGATTCATTATGCTAAAATGACCCATTTGAAAGTGTTTCCTCCACATTTCTTACCTCTTGCCTATGGGACCAAAGCCATCTGGATATCATTTCTCCATATTGTGTTAAGACAATCCATTCTAAATTCAAATCTCAGATTTTCTATGAAGAATTTTGAGGCTTTAGGCTAGAAAGAAAATTTTAGACTAGTAGGAACAGTTTCTCAAGAACTGTTGATCAGTTATTGAATTACCTAAATAGTCTGTGTCATATCTTTCATACTGACAGTTTCCTACCCAAGAAGAGGTCAATTTGAAGATGGAATTATTTCTGAAAGCCCTTAATCATTAAGATCATCTAAGTCTGTAAGGTAAGTTTTTCATTAATGTTGAAACATCTTAAAGATTGCTCCAGAGAGGGAGACAAACCATAAAAGACTCTTAATCTCAGGCAAAAAACTGAGGATTGCTGAAGGGGAGGGGAGTGGGAGGGATGGAGAGGCTGGGTAATGGACATTGGAGAGGGTATGCGCTATGGTGAGTGCTGTGAAGAGTGTAAGACTGATGAATCATAGACCCACACCCCTAAAACAAATAATAAATAACACATTGCATGTTAATAAAAATTTTAAAAGGAAAAAAAGATTGGTCCTTTCTATAAGAAGCAATCATTATGTTTCACAACTTCTCAAATATAATATTTTATCCTCACACCAATTCTCCAATAGATACTTGGTAAAGGTTATTAATCTAATGTGGTAAATGAAAGCTTTGAGGCTCATAGAGATTACACAATTTATAGGACCCCACTCTCTAACACCACGTACTGTTCTTTTTGCCATGAGACATGCCCTTTAACATTCAAGACTAAAAATGAGCATGAAAATCAAATGTAAATACACTCCATATAGAAAAGAAATAAATATGAGTAATAAATGACATAAACTATCGGTCATTTGATCCAAGCATGATCAGGGACAGTCCTTCTGGAGGTTAACTGCTGTGGATATGTGAGTCTCTGTGGCTTCGTGAGAAGTAAAATTGGAGATGAACTTTCCTGAGCTTATTGCATGGTTAAATGCTTATCTGTAATTCACTTAAAATACCAGTTTTTTCTATTTTCCTAGTTGCATACACAGTCACAAAAAAACCCCAAAACTCTTTGTGTATCCATGATAATGTGGTAGAGATGTTCAATAAGTTTCCTCAGTCAATTTTCATAACACCTGGGATATAGTTATCACCATTCTCATTTTACAGATAAGGAAACAAGGGTGTGAGTTGACCAGAAATATACCCTGAATAAAGGAAGTTGCAAGTATAAAAGGCAACATTCCAATCTAGTCTTTATAAAGTTCAAACCTATACAATACACTTAACCACTCTGGTAGTCATTTTGAGTGTTGTGCAGAAAAATCTGGGGATTGAAAAGGGAGACAATGGGGCTGCATGAGAAGCCAAAGTAAGAGTGCTTCTCCATGAAAGCAGCACCACATTTTTTATTAATATTTAGGGATTCCTGTGTATGTGTTTGTGTGTGTGTTTTGATGAAACTGCTCCATATATACTTGACTCTGAAATAACATGAAAGTCTTTATAATTATTATGGTTTTGTCAAAAGGAGATTATTACTTCAAGATTTTTTATTATAACATGACAAGGTAGGTCAAGGATTACATATTTGGAGGAAAAAAGGTTTCAAGTATACTTTGATTTAGTCATGGCTCAACTCTTTATTATCTGCTGAATCTCAGCCAGGATCCTTAATTCTTCCTTATGTTTGTATCTTCTACTGTGTAAAAGAAGTAAAAAATAATACTGGTAATTATCTTACAGGTTTGTAGTGAGGATTGGAGAACTACATTTCTGCAAAAATAGCACAGCAAATGTCTAGTAAGTTTTAGTTGATATTATATTTATTATTATTTTTGTCAGTTCTGCAATTATTTCTTCATTTGAAAAATTGATGAAATAACACTAAGCATTCAGGTTACTACCATGCCATCCATGCACATAACAATCAATCATTAAAAATATATATTTAGCAGCCATTATAATATTCCTGGATTTTTATTTAAACTCTTTATCTAACATATAGTACATCATGAGTTTCAGATGCAGCATTCAATAATTCAACAGTTGCATGTAACACACAATGCTCATCACATCCCTTGCCCTCCCAAATGCCCATTATCCAGTTACCCCATTTCCCTACCATCTCCCCTTCAGAAACCCTCAGCTTGTTTCCCAGAGTTAAGAGTTTCTCATGTTTTTTTCAATCTGTGATTTCTTCCCATTTAGTTTTTCTGGCCTTCACTTATGATTCGATGTACTATTTCTTATATTCCACATATGAATGAAACTCTTTGATAATTACCTTCCTTTGATTGACTCATTTCACTAAACCTAATATCCTCTAATTCCTGGATTTTAACAATATTTACAACCAATTTTTTTTATGGTACCTCCTGTAGCCTTTTATTACATTCCCATAAAAAATATCCTGTTACATTTTTTGCCAGCTCTTCAAATAGTGTGATGCTGGGCTTCCTTTCTCTGACTTGCATCCCCTTACTGGAGCTCAGCTGACTTCATCCAAGATATACAAAGATCATTACCAGAGTCATATCCAGATGGCACCCTTCTTCCAATTCCTGTTCATCCTTCCACTCATATTCTCAATTCTAAGAATAAAGAAAAATTCCTAGCTTTATAGTCATAGCCTTGACTACTTCAACATAGCCTCTTAGTCATCGCAGATGATGAAGTGTGCATAGACAATCTTCAGGAACTTGAGCTTACTTTATATGTCAAAAACAGCATAAGAATTCACATGGAATGAAATCTACACATTTATTACTTACTAGATAATAAGCTTAATAAATTTAAGGTTACATTAATCAAAAGGGATTTCTTTTTCAGGTAATGTGATTAATCATAATACGAACTAATGGAGAATAGGAACAATGTGACAGAGTTTGTTCTACTGGGGCTCACAGAGAATCCAAAGATGCAGAAAATCATATTTGCTGTGTTTTTGGTAATTTATATCATTTCTGTGACAGGTAATGTGCTCACTGTGGTCACTATCACTGCCAGCCCATTATCAGGGTCCCCCATGTTCTTCTTCCTGGCCTATCTCTCCTTCATTGATGCCTGCTATTCATCTGTCAATACCCCTACACTGATCATAAAATCACTCAGTGAAAAGAAGACCATCCCATTCAATGCATGTATTATCCAAATATTTGGGGAACATTTCTTTGGAGGTGCTGATATCATCCTGCTTACTGTGATGGCCTATGACCGCTATGTGGCCATCTGCAAGCCGTTGCACTACATGACCATCATGAATCGTCGGGTGTGTGGCCTGCTAATGGGAGTGGTGTGGGTGGGAGGTTTACTGCATGCAACCATACAAATCCTCTTTATCATCCCATTACCCTTCTGTGGCCCTAACATCATAGATCATTTTATATGTGATCTGAACCCTTTGCTCAATCTTGCCTGCACTGATACCCACACTCTAGGGCTCTTTGTTGCTGCCAACAGTGGTTTCATCTGTGTCTTAAACTTCCTCCTTTTGATCATCTCCTATGTGGTCATTCTGCACTCCTTAAGGAACCACAGCCTGGAGGCAAGGCGTAAAGCCCTCTCCACCTGTGTCTCCCACATCACAGTCGTCATCTTATTCTTTGTGCCCTGCATATTTGTGTATCTGAGACCCCCAGCTACTTTACCTATTGATAAAGCAGTTGCTGTGTTCTATACTACAATAACGCCTATGTTAAATCCTTTAATCTATACCTTGAGAAATGACCAGATGAAAAATGCCATTAGGAAACTGTGTAGTAAGAAAGCTATTTTAGGTGACAAATAATGGGCCTGAAGATCCACATTTTAAAAATGTTTAGTTGAAAACATGTCTATTCTTTACCCCAATGAATTACTTTGACATTTTTGTTAAATAATCACACATTTAGGTCTATTTATGGACATCCTATTGTTTCAATGATCCATATGTGTTGTTTATGGGAGCTTAATATAAATATTTTATTTAGCTAGAATAAGTTCTCTAACTGTTCTCTACCACCACTCCCCATAGGTTTTACCTATAAGTAATAGCATACAGCATTTGTCTTTCTCTTTCTGCCCTATTTTATGCAACATAATTCTTCCCAGATTTACCATATCATTGCAAATGGAAGGATTTCCTTCTCTTTAATGGTCATATAACATTTATCTTCTTTATTCATTCATCTATTGAAGGTCATTTATTTTTTCCCATATCTTGACTGCATGTTCTATTGACTAAGCCAGGCAGAGGGTCCCAAGATATTGATTTTAGTCTTTCAAATATACTTAGAAGTAGAATTGTTAGTATATATATATATATATATATATATATATATATATATATACTCTCTCTCTCCATATATATATATTTCATTTTTTAATTTTTGAAGTACATCATATTATTTTCCATAATGGCCATGACATTTTACATACCCACCAACATTGTATAAGGGCTTCCTGTTGCCCACATTCTTGCTAACATTTATTATCTTTTGTGTTTGTTTTATAATAACAATCTGAACAGGTGTGAGGTGATATTCAATTTTGATTTTGATTTTGGCATTTTCTTGAGAGTTAGTGATGCTGTGTACCTTTTCAGATATCCTTTGATAGTTCATATGTCTTCTTTGATTAAAAAAAAGGCTATTCAAGTTTTTTACCCAATTTTAATTGTATCATTCATTTATTAATTTACTTGATATTGAGCCCTATGAATTCATTATGTATGTTGTATTATTTTATTACTTTGTAACCCTTTATCAAATCTATGTTTTATGAATATTTTTCCCATCTGTACTGTTGCCCTTTCTGTGCAGAATTGTTTGGTTTAATATATTCCCACTTGTTCATTATAGATCTTGTTACCTGCAATTTTTCTTTTTCTGTCCAATCTGAGAAATACTCAGAAGGCTAATGTCAAAAATCTTTCCTTCTCTGTTTTCTTCTGAGAGGTTTACTTTATTAGGTCTTAGATTTAAGTCTTTCATTTGCTCCAAGTTAATTTTGTGATTTGTGTGAGATAGATAGGATAGTTTTGTCTCATCCTGTGAAAAAAGCCATTGGAATTTTTATCAGGATTGCCTTGAATCTATAGATTGTTTTGGGTTATATGGATATTTTCACACTATTAATCTTTCTAATCCATGAGCATGGAATATCTTTCCATTTATTTGTGTATTCTTAAATCTGTTTCTTCAATGTCTTACGGTTTTTAGTCTACAAGATTTTCACATCCTCAGTTAAATTTATTCCTAAGAATTTATTGATTTGGAAGCTATTGCAAATACAATCCCATCCTTAATTTCTTTCAGGAAGTTTGTTGTTAATGTATACAAACGCAACTGATTTCTGTATGTTGGTTTTTTATCCTTCAACTTGATTGAATTCATTTATTAGTTCTAATATTTTTTGATGGATTCCTTAGAATTTTCTATACATGAGATGATGTTATTTGTGAATAGATTTAGGTTTACTTTTCCTTTCCCAAGTGTATGCTTTTATTTATTTTATCACCTAATTTCTCTGGTAAAAACCTGTAGAAAATTGTTGAATATATATGGTGAGTATGAGTATCCTGATATTGTTCTGAATTTATGAGGGAAATATTTTGTGGATTGTGGTTGTTGGTTTGTTTAGGGATTTTTATAAATTATTTTTCTAAATTTTGTATTTTTTGCTACATGTGGTTATCAAGCTGTCTCTTCTATTGGCGATGACATATGGAGGAACATGAAAAAATACATTTTTACTTTTTAAATTGAGCAGTATAATCGAACATGTTTAAAAATATTTTTCTAGTTCCTGGGACAGAAGTATAACCAGGATAGGAAGACATAGGAAGACCTATTTTTATTGTTTTCAATTATGAAATAAACTAATTTTTTCATCTGGAAAATGAAAAATTTGCCATTTTTTCATCAATGAAGATTCTCATCAAAGTCATATCTGTTATCTTCTAACAGTATGGTTGTAAAACTACAATAACTATAAAACTCAAGTGATAGCAGCCAATGGTTTGATCATAGGTTTATGATATAGAATGGAATAAACAAGACTCACCCCAACTAAAACTGGGGAGAGTCTAGGTTCTAATGATTTTTGGTCATCTCTTTCCAAGGATCCAAGAGTAGACTCTCTGAGCTCCTCTGATTAGGATTAACCCTGAGGAACTATTGTGAACAGAAACAAATGTACAAAGCATTTGGTCGAATTTTCAATACTATGTCATATGTCCTGCTTTTTCATCTCTAAGTGTAAAGAATCCATCAGCTTTTACCTTCTGAAGGATGTCAGACCTTCAATGGAACTAATGTCCCTTGGTAGTCAAGACATTAGTGCAAAGACATGAAGGAAGGAGTGTGGTAGAGGAAAGTTACAAATGGGTACTGTCATTTTATTGCACTATTTCCCAAATTTAGTTCAGATTTAGCTTCCTTTGCATCAGTTAGTAGAAAAGATAAGGCATATGTTCAAATGTAGGACTCCTGGGATTTCATTAACTCATAAGCCTTTTGTGTTCTAAGTACATCAAGTTATCATGCAGTTTTTCTGTTTCCAAATTGAAGTGCTTGGATGTACCACTAATTATATAACATTATGAGATAAGCTTGTTAAAAATATAGATTTTTAATACCTCTTAACTATGGCCAAAGAGATTAGAAACTCTCAACACAGATATTGTTATCTGTTCAAAAGTCTCCCCCAATGACTCCCATGATCAAACTAGTTGGAGAAGCACTAATCTAGTCATCATTAAAAACTGAAGAAATGGAAGTCCATTGAGATTCCAAGCTAGGACAATAAACACGTTCCATGGTATGGTTCCAGAGCCAGGGTTTCTTAATTATAATTTCTAAATCAGATATGGTGTAGTCTTGGTCTTTATTATTTTTACCTCTGTGAATGCATCAATATCAGAGATATTTTTTAAAAGTGCTATGTAATCTACACACACACACACACACACACCACCACCACCACCACCATAAACATGTAGCCAGGTACAGGCAGTCACTTAAATAATCATATTTGTGCAAAAAGAAATGAAACAATAAAAAGGATAATTAGTGAGATAATCATTTGTTACATAGAAAAATAAAGCTCAGACTGCATGAAGTGAAAGAGAGATGTGTGATGAATGGCTCACTATATTCCGTTAAGCTGCTTGGTTCAAACATTGGAGGAAATACAGTTTCCCAGCTATGCATTTCAGCATTTTATTTGCCCTGTTGATTGAATCAAGTGACCTACTTATCACAGTTGTTTTTGTTTTCATTTAGCTTCTTTAGTTTTTCCTTTTAGTCACTTTATTTTAAGTGAGGACCACACTATACAGAAGACAAGATTAATCAGTTAACAGAAGCATATGAATGAGATGTTAGCATCACAATGGGGATCTTAGGAGTAACTTATTTCCCCAATTTCCTTACTGTTTGGGTGAAGAAAATGAGTCATACAGAATGGAAAGCTTTCTCCCAAGAGTAAAGGAAGAGGACAGATCTTTTGTTTTTTAAACCTATTTTATCCTTGCACATACTGCACATACCTCCCCTCCCTTTGCACCCTTGTTAGGTTTAGTTTCCACTGTGTTTTGGATAACTCAGATTACAGCACTATATTTCAAATCTCTATTATTTTTCTTTTATCCTTTTGTGCATGCAACATATACATCTGAGTGCTCAGTATGTTTTTATCAGAGCTCTAAATCTAGAAAATCTAGAAAATGGCCTTAAATATTTCATAGTAGACTCTCAATTTAAGGAAAATGACAGAAAGTGCAAAATGGGGAGGAGAAAACAAGAGTACTCAGTGTCATTGTCCTGAGCTTCTGTGTTTAATAAAATTCCTCTGGCCTAGGTTATTCAGAAAATGTATCTACCTATGAAATATTAGAACAAATATAATAATAATGATTACAAATAATACCTCAGGTGTGTATAAAATGTTATTCTCTCTTTTTTTCCTTTAAAAATCCTATGAGGTTGTCACACTCTCTTTGCTGAACAAAGGAGAAAAGTTAAGATCATCCAGGTTAAATTGTTACTTTCAACTATTTACCATTAGCGTCTGAGAAAACCCTCTTGCCCCAGAGTCTTTTCATTGCATTCTTTACTTCTGCATTTCTCAGTGTATAGATCAGAGGATTTAACATGGGAGTGATAATGGTGTAAAATAAAGCCACCATCTTATCCTCTGAAAAGGTAGTATCAGGACGCATATACATGAATGTACAGGGGCCAAAAAAGATGATGACCACAGCAATGTGGGAGCCACAAGTGGAGAGTGCTTTGCGCCTGCCTTCTGCTGAATGCTTTCTTAGGGATATCAGGATAATGGTATAGGAAATTATCAAGATTACAAAACTCCCCAGAGTAATGGTACCACTGTTGGCTGTCACCACAACACCAACAACATACGTGTCTGTGCAGGCAAGTTGCAGCACAGGGTGGACATCACAAAAATAGTGATCAATCTCATTGGGTCCACAAAAGGGTAACTGGACTACCAGAGCCACTTGAATAATGGAGTGTAAAAACCCACCTATCCAGGTCCCCAGTAACATTTTGTTACATCTGTCCCTATCCATGATGGTCGTATAATGTAGAGGTTTACAGATAGCCACATAACGATCATAGGCCATGACAGTAAGGATGAAGATCTCCGTGCAACCAAAGAAATGTACTGCAAAGAGTTGCAGCATGCACCCCACATAGGAGATAGTTTTGCTTTTGGCTAATAGGTCAACAATCATCTTGGGAGCTATTACTGAAGAGTAACAAATATCCACAAAAGACAAGTAGTTGAGGAAGAAATACATGGGAACCTTGATAAGGTTTCCCATGCAAACAGTCAGCATGATGAGGACATTTCCCAGAAGAATAACTGTGTAGAAGAAAGAAAATACCACAAAACAAACTTCTTCAATCTCTAGGTTCTGAGAAAGACCCCAGAAAATGAATTCAGTTACATTGTTTATTCTTTCCATGGAATTAGTCTAGCACGGCAAGCTCCCAAGAAGACAATGAAATTATCTGAAAGAAAAACATAACAAGGGACAGTGTTTATGATTCAAAATAAATGGAGAATCATATGAGTTGGAAATGTAAAAATGGATATTTACTGCTTCTTGGCATGCATACTTGGAGGAGAAATTAAAGGGTTTATATTTTGATCATCTTACCTCCATGTTTAGTCCATTCATTGATATTAGATGAGGAAGCAAATTAAAATTAGAGCAAATTCTCAAAGTCACATATCTAATGAAGAATTTCACCTTTTTAAACTTTTTTCATTGTTTCTTAAAATTTAGTAGTTCTTTTTTAATTAATTGGTTAATCTATTCTTTTGTTATGTTTGACCAGTCAATATATATTACATCATTAGTTTAGATGTATTGTTCAAGGATCATTATTTGCATATAACACCCATGCTCATCACAACACATGCCCTCCTTAATACCCATCATATGGTTACCCCATCCCCCCCTCCCCTTCTTTAATCCTCAGTTACTTTCCTGGAGTCCAGATCACTCATAGTTTGTCTCCTTCTCTGATTTCTTCCATTCAGTTTTCCCTCCCTCCCCCTGTGATTCTCTGTGCTAGTCCTTATATTACACATGTGAGTGATACCACATGATAATTTTCTTTCTCTACTTAACTTATTTCACTTAACATTATACTCTTCAGTCCCATCAACACTGATACAAATTTAGTGTTTCTAATTCTGTATAAGACAGTCAACTTAATCTTGAAACAATTCAGTGTTGGGGGATATGGTTATTTTTTATATATCTGGAAAAGTTCATCTTATTTTTGTCATAGAAGTGAAAACATGTCCCCATATTTTCCCTTCTGAATGATGCCATGAGTGTTCAAATAGTTGAGTATGGGTGATCTCTGCAGGTTCTCTTAGAATACTCTGATCTTTGAGTACATGAATTTGTATTTTCCTATTCAATATCAAGCTTTTATACTCAAGAGGTGGTGGGTATAGTTAGAAAGAGGACAACATTTATACATGTCTTCTTCTGAGATAACGATGCTGAAATTTTAGATAAATCATTTTAGCTTCATGAGATTTCTCTTATCCCATTTGTGAAATGAGAAAGTTTCAGTTTCATTACCATCTATCATATGAGCAGCTGTTTCTGCTATGAAATTAAATCCATTCTGTCAACCTGAAATAGCCATGAAACCCTTATGAAGAGACAGAAACAAAATAAGATAAAGTAATGAAAGGAACTGCTGAAGACACATAAAGACTTGTTGGGTTTGAAAGAAGGGGAAGTGAAATCTTGCATGATTTCTCATCTTCAGACTCAGTTTTTGAGAATTCCTCAGGAATTACTTTTAAACATCTGCCTGTTAGCTAAAAGATGAAAAATTCAAAGGGGGGGGGGAGGAAGGACTCTGTTCTTAATTTCACTAATTCCTTCATCATCCTTTTAATCTTTAGGTTTCATGCTAGATTATATTGGTCTCCCAGTCAGGATGCATTAGACATTTGAGGCAATCATCACTGGAAATATTTTAAATGGATTTAGGAAGAGTAAAATATTGGATGCATCCTCAGGGCTGGGACTTCAGGTGCTCTAGTGAGTTCACCAGAATGTACATGTGGAAAGAAGTATATGCAGCAGTTTTGATTTAAACTTACAAGTTCTTCCTCAAACTGAGCCACGGATGTAAATGATTCTTTTAGTGGCAAGTTAGGATAGCACTGCTCAGTGTGTTAGGCCATAATTCGGAATTTTGTCTGTCAGAGGACACATCACCTAGGTTCTGTCATGTGTAGCACATACAGCTTCTACTATATTCTGTGTTCTCAGCTGTCCCTTTGCAGCAACATTGTGCCTGGCTTTTGGGAAAATGGAGAGCTTTGTTTTCTCAGATCTGTATATTATAGCTGATAGAGTAGCCATTACAAGTGTGCCTTCTCTTATATCACATGATAATATCAATGGTAAAAATCATAATAGTAGGGGCACCTGGGTAGTTCAGTGGTTAAGCCTCTGCCTTCGGCTCAGATCATGATCCTGGAATCTTAGGATCCAGCCCCACATCAGGCTCTCTGCTCGGCGGGAAGCCTGCTTCTCCCTCTCTCACTCCCCCTGCTTGTGTTCCCTCTTTGGCTGTGTTTCTCTCTGTCAAATGAATAAAATCTTAAAAAAAATCATAATAGTAATAATTCAGGTTTAGACTCAAGAATACCTCCCTGATTTTCCATGTTTGTTCTCCTTTTTTTATCCCTTTGAATTAAAAAAGAACAATAAATAATAAAGAAAGGGAAAGAAAGAAAGAAGGAAAGAAAGAAAGAAGGAAAGAAAGAAAGAAAGACACATCTGTATTCACTGAGAGGGCCTTTCAGTTTTAAAGGTCTGAAGACTGATAGTTTTTGATAACTGTTAATTATGTTGTTTGGCTTTTATCTAGAAGAAACTAGCATTTCAACATAAGCCTGGTATTATGCTTCCATTACTCAATATATAGGGTCCTAGGGGAATCTTACTAGTCCTTGAGTTAAGACCTATCTAAAATAATTCCTACCTCCACTTTTTGAGCATTTCAAACATGACAATGTCAATATCTTTGGAAATTTTTGGTATATCGATATTTTCTTGTTCACAATCATGCTACCCATTTTATGATCATATATACTTTATTATCTGACCATCATATTAATAATTTTATTCTCCTCTCATTTCTGAGACCAGTGTCTTGTAATTATGTTTTAGGTATTCAAAATACAGTAATCGTATTTAACTATATTTTTTAAGAAAAGAAATCTCACCTGTATTGTCCACAGCTTCAATTTTGATTTATTCTTCAATCTCTTCTGAGATAATTTGGTTGCAGCTATCCATAATAGATTGATGCCATAGGGATTGCTTTGTGAATAATCATTAACAGAGAATCTCTGACCCCCAAAACTCAAAAGCTGGCAGAAATCAGGTCTTTGCCATTCCTGATTTTGTCTCTTTGTCAGTAGATTTTGTCTACTGAAATCTGAACTTCCACAGCATATTTGGCAATAAATTCTGTTTTCTTCACTTCTTATAAAGTCTGTTTAAAGAGAATGATGCCAAATATTAATGACCTTGGGGAAAGGCTTTCTCCCAAAGTCTCCCTTCATATTCAGAACCATGATAGACAACTAACAATGAGCTTTAATTTCAAGATGTCTTTTCAACTTGTTAAATTTTTAAATTTTTTCCTTATTTTCTAATTTTATTTTATTTTATTTTATTGTTTTATTCCTATTGCATTTATTGAAGAAATTTTACAGATATGACATATAGTTAGGTTTTCAAAATTTTTCAGTAAGGTTATTTTTTTCAGACTGATTTTTTTTTTTTATGTTCAATTAGCCAACACATATTATATCATTAGTTTTTGATGTAGTGTTCAAGGATTCATTTGTTGCATACAATATGCATGAGTTATCACAACACATGTCCTCCTTAATACCCACCACCTGGTTACTCCATCACCCCAACTCCCTCTCTTCTGTAGCCTTGAGTGTGTTTTCCAGAGCCCAGAGTCTCCCATGGTTTGTCTCCCTCTGATTTCTTCCCATTCAGGTTTTCCTCCCTTCCCTTATGGTTCTTTGTTCTTTTCCTTATATTCTACATACAAGTTATACCATATGATAATTGTCTTTCTCCGACATGTCACTTAGCATAATCCCCTCCAGTTCCTTCCATGTCGATTCAAATGATGGGTATTCATAATTTCTGATGGTTGGGTAATATTCCATTGTATATATGCACCACATCTTCTTTATCCATTCATCTGTTAAAGGGCATCTCAGCTCCTTCCACAGTTTGGCTATCGTGGACATGGCTGCTAGGAACTTTGGGGTGCCATGTGCCCCTTCTTTTCACTACATCTCGATCTTTGGTGGAAATAACCAGTAGTGAAATTGCTGGGTCATAGCGTAGCTCTGTTTTTAAGGTCTTGAGGAACCTCCATATTATTTTCCAAAGTGGCTGTACCAGCTTGCATTCCCACCAACAGTGTAAGAGGGTTACATTCTCTACATCTTCACTAAAACTTTCTTGTCTTGTTAATTTTTCCCATTCTAACTGGTGTGGGATGGTATCTCATTGTGATTTTGATTTGTATTTTCATGATGGCTAGTGATGTTGAACACTTTTTCATGTGTCTGTTAGCCATCTGTAAGTTTTTGAGAAATGTCTGTTCATTTCTTCTGCCCATTTCTTGACTATATTATTTGCTTTTTTGGGTAGTGATTTTGATAAACTCTTTGTAGATATTAGATACAAGCCCTTTATCTATAATTTTATTTGCAAATACCTTCTCCCATTCTATGGTTTGCCTTTAATATTGTTGGCTGTTTCCTTTGATGTGCCAAAGGTTTTTTATATTGATGAAGTCCTAAAAGTTCATTTTTGTTTTTATTTTTCTTGCCTTCAGAGACATGTCTTAAAATAAGTTTCTGTGGCTGATGTTGAAGAAGTTACTACCCATGTTCTCCTCAAGAATTTTTATGAAATCCTGTCTCTTATTTAGGTCTTTCTTCCATTTTGAGTTTATCTTTGTGTATGGTGCAAGAGAATAGCTGAATTTCATTCTTCTGCATGTGGTTGTCCAATTTTTCCAGTACCATTTATTAAAGAGACTGTCTTTCCCATTGGACCTTCTTTCCTGATTTGTCAAAGATTAGTTGGCCATAGAATCAAGAGTCCATTTTTGGGGTCTCTATCTTGCTCCATTAATCTATATGTCTATTTTTGTGCCAATACCATGTTGTATTGAAAATCAGTTTTGTAATATAGCTTGAAGTCAGGCATTGTGATGCCCCCTGCTTTGGTTTTCTTTTTCAACATTCCCCTACTAACTTGGGGTCTACTCTGGTTCCTCACAAATTTTAAGATTGTTTGTTCCAGCTCTGTGAAAAATGTTGATGGTATTTTGAAAGGGATTGTATTGGAAGTGTAGATAGCTCTGGACAGCATGATCATTTTAACAATGTTTACTTTTCCAGTCATTGAGCCTGGAATGTTTATCCATCTCTGTGTCATCCTCAGTTTCTTTTGTAAGTGTTCTGTAGTTTCTAGAGTACAGATCCTTTACCTCTTTGTTTGGGGTTATTCCTAGTTATCCAATGGTTTTTGGTGCAATTGTAAGTGAAATCGATTCCTGAATTTCTCTTTCTTCAGTCACGTTGTTAGTGTATAGAAAAGCAACTAATATCTGTGCATTGATTTTTTTTTAATCCTGCTACATTGCTGAATTGCTGTGTGAGTTCAAGTAATTCTAGGGTGGAGTATTTTGGGTTTTCCAAATAAAGTATCATGTCATCTGCAAAAAGAGAGAGTTTTACTTCTTTTCTGTCAATGTGGATGCCTTTTATTTCTTTTTGTTTTCTGATTGGTGATGTTACGACTTCTAGCACTTTCTTGAACAATAGTGGTGAGAGTGGGAATCCCTGGAGTGTTCCTGACCTTAACGTAAAAGCTCTCTGTTATTCACCACGGGGAATGATTTTGCTGTGAGCTTTTCATAGATGACTTTTATGATACTGAGGTATTTTTCCTCTATGCCTACACTTCGAAGAGTGTTAATCAAGAAAGGATGTTGTATTTTGTCAAATGCTTTTTCTGCATCAATTGAGAGGATCATAAGGTTTTTGCCTTTTCTTTTATTAATCACCTTGATTGATTTGCAAACGCTTAACTACCCTTCCATCATAGGAATAAATCCTAACTGTTTATGGTGAATAATCCTTTTAATATACTCTTGGTTCATTTTGGCTAGGATTTTTTTTTTTTTTTTTTTTTTTTTTTTTTTTTTTTTTTTTTTTTTTTTTTTTTTTTTTTTTTTTTTTTTTTTTTTTTTTTTTTTTTTTTTTTTTTTTTTTTTTTTTTTTTTTTTTTTTTTTTTTT
>PITA01010738.1:0-22683 GCA_004023965.1 Spilogale gracilis | reverse complement strand
GGGATCAAGGTAATTCTGACCTCATAAAACAAGTTTGGAAGTTTTCCACCCATTTCTATTTTTTGGAACAGCTTCATTGCAATAAGCATGATTTCTTCTTTAAATGATTGGTAGAATTCCTTTGGGAACCCATCTGGCCATGTACTCTTGTTTTTTTTCAGAGGTTTTTGATTACTTCTTCAGTTTTCTTGCTGGCTATTGGCCTGTACATACTGTTCATTTCTTCTTGTTTCAGTCTTGGTAGTTTATAAGTTTCCAGAAATTCATCCATTTATTCCAGATTGCCTAATCTGTTGGCATATAGCTGCTGATAATAAGTTCTAATAATTGTCTTGGGGTGCCTGGGTGGCTCAGTTGGTTAAGCGACTGTCTTCGGCTCAGGTCATGATCCCGGAGACCCGGGATCGAGTCCCACATTGGGCTCCCTGCTCGGCAGGAAGCCTGCTTCTCCCTCTCTCACTCCCCCTGCTTGTGTTCCCTCTCTGGCTGTGTTTCTCTCTGTCAAATAAATAATAAAATCTTTTTTAAAAAATAAGTTATAATAATTATCTCTATTTCCTTGGTATTAGCTCTTTCCCCTTTCCTTCATGATTTTGTTAATTTGGTTCCATTCTCCCTCTCTCTCTCTCTATCTGGTTAAATTTGGCCAGTGGTTTATCAATCTTTTAATTATTTCAAAACACCAGCTTCTAATTTTGTTGATTTGTTGATTTGTTCTACCATTCTTCTGGATTCTATTTCATTAATTTCTGCTCTAATCTTCAGTATTTATCTTCTTCCACTTGGTTTTAGGCTCTATTTGTTGTTCTTGCTTCAGGTCGTTTCAGTGTTAGGTTAGGTTATGCATTTTTTGAGAAAGGCTTGGGTAGCTATGCATTTCTGTTTTAGGACTGCCTTTGCAGTATCTCATAAGTTTTGAACTGATGTGTTTTCATTTTCATTGGTTTCAATAGATTAAGTTCTTCTTTAATTTCCTGGTCAATCCAATTATTCTTTAGCTTGAAGCTCTTTAACCTCCAAGTGTTTGAGTTCTTCCCAAATTTCTTCTTCTGATAGTTCCAGTTTAAAAACATTGCAGTCTAAAGATATGTAGGGAATATGGGCGCCTGGGTGGCTCAGTTGGTTGGGCGACTGCCTTCGGCTCAGGTCATGATCCTGGGGACCCGGGATCGAGTCCCACATCAGGCTTCCTGCTCAGTGGGAAGCCTGCTTCTCCCTCTCTCAGTCCCTCTGCTTGTGTTCCCTCTCTGGCTGTGTTTCTCTCTGTCAAATAAATAAATAAAATATTAAAAAAAATAAAGATATGTAGGGAATAATCTCAGTCTTTTGGTATCAGTTGAGACCTGATTTGCAATCTAGTATATGGTCTATTCTGAAAAAAGCTCCATGTGCACTCAAGAAGAATGAGTATTCTGTTGTTTTAGGATAGAATGTTCCACTTATATCTATGAAGTCCATCTGGTCCAATGTGTCCTTCAAAGCTCTTGTTTCTTTGTTGATCTTTTCCCTAGAAAATCTGTCCATTATTGTAAGTGGAGTGATGAAGTCTCCTACTACTTATGTATTATTATTGATAAGTTCCTTTATTTTGGTTATTAAGTGGTTTATATAATTGGCTGCTCCAATGTCGGGGGCATAGATATTAACAATTGTTAGATCTTCTTGTTGGAAAGACCCTTGATTGAGTATGGTATAGTGACCCTCACATCTCCTACTACAATCTCTGATTCAAAATCTAATTTTTGTGATATGAGTATTGCTACTCCAGTTTTCTTTTGAGGTCCACCAGTGTGGTAAATGTTCCTCCATCACATCACTTTTGACCTGGAGGTGTCTTTAGGTTCAAAATACATCTCTTATAGACAGCATATGGATAGATCCTGCTTTTTTATTCAATCTGAAACCTTGTGTCTTTTGATAGGAACATTTATCCCACTTACATTCAGAGTAACTACTGAAAGACATGTATTTAGTGTCACTGCATTGCCTGTAAAATCCCTGTTTCTATAGATTGCTTCTGTTACTTTCTGGTCTATATTACTCTTGAAGTTTCTTCACTTACAGAATCCTTTTTAAAATTTCTTGCAGGGCTGGCTTGGTGGTCAAATATTCTTTCAGTTTCTTCCTGTCCTGGAAGCTCTTTATCTCCCCATTCATTCTGAATGAGAGCTTGATGGATAAAGTATTCTTGGCTACAGGTTCTCATTTAGTATCAAGAATATGTCTTGCCATATTTTATGACCTGTCAGGTTTCTGTGGACAGGTATGATTTTATTCTGATGTCTCTCCCTCCACGCCCAAGTAAGCTCCTCTCTCTAGCTACTCTCAGGATAGTTTCTTTGGTTTTACTATTCACAGGCTTCACTCTTCTACGTCAGGTTGTTCAACTCTATTTTTATTGATTTGGGGAGGGGTCTTCTCTGACTCTTGCACTTGAATGCTTGTTTCCTTCCTCAGATTAGGGAATTATCAGTTATGATTTGCTCAAATATACCTTCTAAACCTCTCTCTCTCTCTCTCTCTCTCTCTCTCTCTCTCCACCCCCTCGGGGATCCTAATAATTTGAACACTGGAACATTTTATGGAATCAATAATCTCTCCAAGCCTTTTTTCATGGGCTACTAGCTGCCTATCTCTGTTTTTCTCAACTTTCTTCCTTTCCATTACCTTACCTTCTAGATCATTTATTCTCTCTTCTGCCTCATTGACCCTGGCTGTTAGAGTAAGCAATTTAGACTGCATCTTATTCATAGAATTTAAAAATTTTTAAAGTTTAAAATTTAAAATATTAAAAAACTTAAAAGTTTTACCTGAAAAAATTTCTGCCCTTAGAGATTCTATATTGTCACTTACACTTTTTTAAAGGCGAGCTATTAAATTTTGGATTGCTATCCTGAATTCTATGTCTGACATCTTACTTATATCCTTATTGATTAGCTCTGTGGCAAAGAATAGTCCCTCTGGTTCTTTTTTTGTAGGAGTTCCTCCTTCTTGTCAATCTGTCCAGGGAATGATAGGTGGATGAATCAACAGTCTAAAATATGAAATAACTCAAGCAAGATATACCCTAGCAAAATCCAGAGTGGTTGGAAGCCTCCACATAATAAAACCTCTTCTTCCATACTGTCTTCTTGGGGAGGGGTCTGCTGCACTGTTTCTCAGGTATCCCTGCCTGGGCAGAGTTGTCTCACCCCAGTCAGTGGGATAGGCTCAGTGCAAATTGGTCATCTGTGTGGCTTTTTTCCCTGGAGGGTTGCCACACCTCTTCAGAGGATCCGAGAAAAAGTGGCCATGCCCAAACCTCTGGCCCAGAGCAGAAGATCACAGTCTTCCCTCTTTAAAAACCCTCCAGGACAAGCAGTCTCCACTTCTGTATGCACTGAAAACTGCAGCCTCTTGTGGTATGCACTCATTGCAACTCTCAGAGAGTTGCTCCTCAAGTACCTGAAGCACAGACTTCTCCAGTGGCACATAGAAACTTGGCCTTTAGTAAGCAGCATAATCTCTGAGTCTTTCTGTATAAATGATACAAATTAAATTATGAAATATAATGTTGATTATTTAAAATGTTAATTTTGGGGGTGCCTGGGTGGCTCAGTCATTAAGTGTCTGCCTTCAGCTCAGGTCATGATCACAGAGTCCCTGGATCAAGCCCTACATCAGGCTCCTTGCTCGGCGAGAAGCCTGCTTCTCCCTCTCTCACTTCCCCTGCTTATGTTCCCTCTCTGGCTAGTGTTTCTCTTTGCCAAATAAATAAGTAAAATCTTTTTTAAAAATTTAATTATGATAGAGATCCAAAGTCACTGTTATGGAATGACTAATATATATTAATACATTAATTTAATACGATATTTGTATATTTTCTGTTTATGGGGAATAAATTTTTAACAATTTTAATTATATTATTTGTTTTATTTTATTTTGCCTACTTTATTTATAATTATTTTTAACTCTTATTATTTAAAGTTTTAATAATAGTTGCATCTTTTTACTCTGTACAAATTGATCACTAGATTTAACATTTATCTGTTTTTAACAGCTTTATTGAGATATTCTCCACATAATATACAATTCACTTATTCAAAGTATATAATTTAATGGATTTTAGTATAGAATCCTTGAAACAGTCAGAGCTATATAATTTTACAAAATCTTTGTAACACTAAAGAGAAATTGCATGACCATTTATAGACACTTATCCCTCTCCATCACCATCACTAGCTGTCCTACACAAATACTAATCTACTTTTTTTTTTTTTTTTTTGAGAGAGGGCATACACATGTGTGAGCTGGGGCAGATGGGGTGGAGGTTGGGGAGGGTCAGAGAGGGAAAGAGTCTTAAGCAGGGCCTTCCTGAGTACAGAACCAGACATGGGGCTGTATCTTATGATCCTGAGATCATGACCGAGCTGCAGTCAGGAGTCAGAGGCTTAACCAATTGAGCCATCTAAGCACCCAAGAAACTAGCTTTTTTCTTTTTCCAATTTTTTAAAAAGAATTTATTTATTTATTTGACAGAGAGAGAGAGCAAGCACAAGCAGAGGGAGCAGAAGAGGGAGATGGAAAGCAGGCTCTCTGCTGAGCAGGGAGACCAACACAGTTCTTAATCCCAGGACCCTGGGATCAGAACCTAAGCCAAAGGCAGATGCTGAACATAATGAACTGCCCAGGCATCCCAAACTACTTTTTTCACTATAAGTACCTTTTCTACATATTTCATATAAAAAGAATAATACAGTATGTTTTCTTTTGTGACTGGCTTTTTTCATTTTGCATAATGTTCTTAAGATATGTTTCATTCACCTTGTGGCAAGTGTCAGTATTTCTTTCCTTTATGTTGATGATTAAAAATCCATTTTATGAATATATAACATACCCACTCATCAGTTGATTGACATGTAGTTTGTTTCCCCATTTTAGCTTTTATGAATAATGATGCTATGAACATTGGTGTATGTTTTTGTGTGCATATATATTTCATTTCCCTTAGAGATATGCCTAAGTTTAGAATTGCTAGGTTATCATTATTATATGTTTAACTTTTTAAAAAAAGATTTCATTTATTTATGTGACAGAGAGAGACAGTAAGAGAGGGAACACACGCAGGGGGAGTGAGGGAAGGAGAAGCAGGCTTCCTGCCAAGCAGGGAGCCCAATGCGGGGCTCGATCCTGGAACTCCAGGATCATGATCTGAGCCAAAGGCAGACACTTAAGGACTGAGCCACCCAGGCGCCCCTATGTTTAGCCTTTTGAGGAACTGCCACATTGTTTTCCTAAGTGATTGAACCATTTTACATTACCACCAGCAATTTATGAAAACTTCAATTTCTCCACTTCATCATTCAGACTTGTATTGTCTGTCTTTTTTTATTCTAGATACCCTAATGGGTGGAAATGGTATCTCATTATGACACTGGTGAGCATTTCTTATTGTCTAAAGGTGTTACATATCTTTCCATGTTCTTGTGGTCATTTATATATTTTTGTGGAGATATGTTTATTCAGATATTTTACCATTTTTAAGTTGGTTTATTGTCTTTTTATTATTAAGTCACGGGAGTACTGTATAGAGTCTGAAAACAAGTTCCTTTCAGATACATGATTTGAAAATATTTTTTCCCAGTCTGTGGGTTTGCTTTTCACTGTTGATGACATAATTTTCAGTACATTTTTTTTTCATTTTGGTGAAATCTAAGACAGCTATTCAAAGTCATTGTGATGTACTCATTTCTAATAAAATATATGTACATCTTCCACTCATGGGATTGAAATTCTTAATGAAAATCACTGTTCTGTTTGTTTGTTTGTTTTCCTGGAGGTGATCACTAGATGTGATAGGCATGCCCCCCCCCCCCCCGCACAGGGGGAAACTTGGATATTAGTAAGATTTTTGGGGGAGTAATACAATTCTTTATTTGAGATAAATTTTACATTCAATGAAATGAAGACCTTTTAAGTATATGGTTTGATACATTTTGATAAATGTATATAATCACATAGCCATTAACAAATTAAAGATCTTGAGTACTTTCACTAACCCAGAAAGTTTTGTCATACTCCTTTTCAGTTAATTCCCTCAAATGCAACTATAGTCCTGATTAGTGTCACTGTTCTACAATTGTCTATTCTATAACTTCATGCAAATTAAATCACAACATTTATTCATAGTGCACAGTCTTTTTGTTCCAAGATTTAACATATTGACATATATATCCTAAATCCATTACTTTTTATTGCTGAAGATTATTCTGTCAATCCTGACAACTTCTATCTTTCAATGTATGCATTAAACGTAAATGCTAAATTTGGGGCTAAGCTCAATTTATCATAGTTTATTTTTTCCCATTTAGAACTAATTTTTATCTTTTCTATATTCTTCTGAACTAATTGAGTAGATTATTTTTGTCTAATATTCAATGTTCTTTTCTTCTTATCATGGTTTTAGATAATAGGCTCTATTTTTTTAGGGCAATTCCTTGCTCACAGGAAACTTGAGCAGAAACTATGGAGATTTCCTTCTCTTCTGATTACAAAATAGACAGAGGGACTAAATAGATATTTTTCCAAAGACATGCAAATGGCAAAGAGGTACATCAAAAGATACACAACATCACCATAATCAGGGAAATGCAAATCAAAATCATAATGGGATATTTCATGTCTGATAGAATTGACTGTTATCAACTAAGGCCAGAGAAGAAATGTTGGCTAGGAATCTCCACACTGTTTTCCAAAGTGGCTGCACCAACTTGCATTCCCACCAACGGTGTAAGAGGGTTCCCCTTTCTCCTCAACCTCTCCAACACTTGTTGTTTCCTGTCTTGTTAACACTGAAAAAATAAGAACTGCAACTTTATAGCAGATATGGTTTCCTTTCTTGAACAAATTAACAGATTTCCTGGTACCTGGTATGCAGCCCCTGATTTGGCAACTGCCTCTTACCTTTCTGTCTGCAGTTTGATTTCAGGTTACAAGGCCAGCTCTATTCCTTCCATGCCCTAACCAGGGATGTGTCAACCCTCCAGCACTATGTCATAATTTAGTTCATAAGACCTCTATTGTCTTTTATTTTACAAGATATCCATACTGGTCATCATATTAGTGACATTATGCTGAGTGGATCTAATGATCAAGACATATCTACTCTACCCTTATTGGTAAGACATTTTGTGTCAGAGAATGAAAATAAGTACAATTAAAACTCAGGTGATGGAAATTCAGTGAAATGTCCAAGGCCACGGGCATAAAGCATATCAAAATATATCTTTTGAAAGAAAAGTAGAATAGAATAAAAACAGAGAAAAAGGCAAATCATAGGAATCTCTTAACTATAGAGAACAAACTGTGGTTGCTGGATGAGATGTGGGTGGCTAGGTGGGGCAATTGGATGATGAATCTTAAGGAAGCAGCTGCTATAAGGAACACTGGGTGTTATAAGCCCCTAATGAATTACTAAATTATATCCCCAAATTAATAATACTTTGCATTGCAGTGCCTGGGTGGCTCAGACTTAAACCATTTGCCTTCGGCTCAGGTCATGATCATGGAGTCCTGGAACTGAGCCTTGTATCAGGCTCCCTGCTCTGAGGGAAGCCTGTTTCTCCCTCTTTCACTCCCCCAGCTTGTGCTCCCTCTCTAGCTGTGTTTCTCCTTGTCAAATAAATAAAATAATGGATAATTATAACAATAATAATACTTCGCATTTACTAAAGTGAATTTAAATAAAATCTGAAAAAAATATCACTTTTTTTAAAAAAATATTTTATTTATTTATTTGACAGAGAGAACACAGTAGGCAGAGAGGCAGGCATAGAGAGAGGAGGAAGAAGGCTCCCTGCTGAGCAGGGAGCCCAATGCGGGCCTGGATCCCAGGACTCTGAGATCATGACCTGAGCCGAAGGCAGAGGCTTAAACCACTGAGCCACCTAGGCGCCCATAGAAGATATCACTTTTAAGGGAAAAGTTACTAAGAGCACCTATTGCATGGAGCACTGGGTGTGGGGAATGGGGAATGAATCTTGGAACACTGAAAAAAAAAATTTAAGTAACAATAAAAAAAAATAAAATGCACGCGCGCACACACACACACACACACACACACACACACAAAGTTATCTTGGTCTATCTATGCCCTCCAACATCAAAAGGATACACAATACCCAATAGGATTCTTTGGACTGGGAAAGCAACAGATTTTTCCTTTGGGTCTTTTCCTCTAACCTATTTAGCAAGTGACTCAAAAAGCTTCTAGTTTGGGGCACCTGGGTGGCTCAGTGTGTTAAAGCCTCTGCCTTCAGCTTAGCTCATGATCTCAGCGTCCTGGGATAGAGGCCTACATCGGGCTCTCTGGGCAGCGGGGAGCCTGCTTCCTCCTCTCTCTCTGTCTGCTTCTCTGCCTATTTGTGATCTCTCAAATAAATAAATAAAATATTTTTTAAAAAAAAGCTTCTAGTTTGATGGGTGCCTGGGTGGATCAGTTAGTTAAAGCCTCTGCCTTCAGCTCAGGTCATGATCTCAGTGTCCTAGGATCGAGGCCCACATCAGGCTCTCTGCTCAGTGGGGAGCCTGCTTCCCCCAATCTCTCTGCCTGCCTCTCTGCCTACCTGTGATCTATCTGTCAAATAAATAAATAAAATCTTTAAATTAAAAAAAAAAGCTTCTAGCTTGAGTGGGACTAAAGAGAAGGCTCTTCCACAGGTCTCTGCTGTGGTGCAAGTTTCTATTCCACATGAGTGTTTGAAGCATATCCAATGGTTCTTGATGTGTCAATGGAAGAAAGGGATGCTGTTGGAGCTTTTGGCAGGCCTCCATATATGGATTACAGTACAGGCCTTCAGGATTTTGGCGCAAATTCCTGCCATCCTCCACAGATAATTACTCTCCTTTTCAGAAATGGCTCTTGACCTGTTACTGGGCCTTAGTAGAGAATAACACTTAAACATGTGCCACCAAGTTTCTATGAAATTTTAACTGGTCGTCATTAAATAGGTGTTTCAGACACACAGAACCTTAGAGTTAGAGTGCCTGGGTGGCTCAGTCAGTTAAGCGTCTGCCTTTGACTTAGGTCATGACCCCAGAGTCCTGGGATCCAGCAGCAGTCAGGCTCTGAGCTCAGTGGGAAGCCTGCTTCTTCCTCTTCCACTCTTGCTGCTTGTGCTCCCTCTTTAGCTGTGTTTCTTTCTGTCAAATAAATAAATAAAATATTTAAAAAAAAAGAAAGAAAAGGAAAGAAACTTAGAGTTGCTGTCCAAAGCAGCTTTCCATTATGGGAAAGAATAGTTTCCTGTTATGGTTTTGCTATCCATGGTTACAGTTACCTGAACTTCAGAAGCACATGATCCTCCTTCTGACATATTAGAGAAGATAAGTAGTGACCTAATGCTACAATACAATGCCTGTGTCATTCACCACACTTTATCTCTGCAGAACAACATTTTATCATCTCATAGCATCACAAGAAAAAAGGGGAGTACAGTACACTTAGGGATTTTGAAAGAGAGAGACCATATTCAGATGCTTTGTTAAAATATATTTTTAAAATTTTTCTATTTTGTTATTATTGTTGTTATCTGATAGCATGTCTAATTTATAAATTAATCTTTATCACAGGTAATGCATGTATAGAAAAAATATATATATTTAGTAATATCTATAGTCTCAGGCATCCACTGGGGGTCTTGATTCACATCACTCCCCCAAACATAGGTGATCTGTACCAAGCAGGAATTGGAGAAAATGTTACATACAGAAGTGCCCCAAACCTCACATTCCCCAACTTGTGTTACCCTGCTTTCTCTCTCCCAGTCTATACCCAAGGCCTTGTGGGGAAATCCTTAACATCAACTGACAGAAGACAGGATTTGGGCCTGATATACAGAAAATTCTGCAGTGATATGTGGGTACAGCTCAAAAGTGAATAGGTACAACATTATATTCCCATTATGGAAAAACCTGTGAAGTTCTATGATGAAGGGAATTTCTCCAAATGGGTAGAACTTGAAACAATGCACCTGGTATTCACTTTCTTTGAAGGAGAAATGGATGAATGTAGAAAGTATACTGATTCATGGGTTTTGGCCAAAGGTTTGGCTGAATAATCAGGAAGTTGGGGAAAAAAAACTTTATTGGAAAATTGATAACAAGAAAATTTGAGGAAGAGTCATGTTTCCATACCTTTCTGAGTGAGTAAAAACACACAAACATATTTATGTCCATTGTTAATGTTCACTAAAGACCAACCAGCAGAGAAGGACTTTAAGAATCAAGTGGAAAAGATGACCCAGTTTGTGCATACCAGTCAGGCTTTTCTCCAGCCAAGATGTATAATACCTGAAACAATACACATTTTATACAACCCCTATCAAAACTCCAATGACAATTTTTACAGATATAGAAAAATAAGCTAAAAGTTTCACACATAATCTCAAGGGATCTTTAATCAAAAAAGAATATTCTTGAAAAGAAAAATTTGTATGTCCCACATATCCTGATTTTAAAACTTCATATAAAGCTACAGTAATCAAAACTGTGGTAATGACACTAAGACAGGGACATAGACAAATGGAATGAACTGGAGAACGTGGAAATGCACCATCCCTTACATGGTCAACTATATTTCTACAAGGGTGCCAAGACCATCCAATAGGAAAGAATAGTGTTTGCAGCAAAAATTTTAGCCAAACTAGATATCCATGTCCAAAAGAATGAAGGAAGACCCCTAACTTACACCATATGTAAATAAGCTCTAAATGGATCAAACACCTAAGTATAAGAACTTAAACAATAAAATGTTTAGGAGAAAACATTAATGATATATGTTGGCTAATTGAACACAACAAAAGAAAAGACTAATATATAAATTAAAAAAAAAAAGATCCCCAGGATATTACCTTAGGAAATAATCTTTTGAATAAGACACCAAAAAAAAAAAAAGAAAAAATTAACAGAATAAATAAATAAATAAATAGAACTACCTCAAAATTAAGAACTTCTATGCAGCAAAGGCCACAATTAACAGAATAAAAAGCAATTCATGGAATTCTTACAACACAGTATCAACAAAAGACTTGAATAAACATTTCTCAAAACATGGGCAATAAGCACATGAAAAAATACTCAACATCACTAAACACACTCATGCCCACTATCATAAGAATATAAAAATGTTGCCACTACTGTGAAAGACAGTATGACATTCTTCAGAAAGTTGACAATACAATGACCAAGTGATCCAACATTTCCACTTCCAGGTATATAGCAAAAGCATTGAAATTGGGGACTGGAAGAGATATGTGTATTTTCATGTCCATATCAGCATTAGTCATGATAGCCAAAATGTGTAATCAACCCACGTGTCCATCAACATATGAATAAATAAAATGTAGCATGCATACAATGGAATATTATTCAACATGGAAAAGGAAGGAATTTCTAACCCATGCTACAACACAGATATACTTTGATCACACATTAAATGAAATAAATGTATTTTTAATAAACTTCATATTTTGTAACAGTTTTATATATAAACAAAAATTGTGGAAATGATATAGAGTTTCATATGCTCTGCACTCAGTTTCCCCTGTTATCATCTTACATAGTAAGGTATATTTGTGACAACTAATTGACCTGATGTGAACACATTATTTTTAACTAACATTCATACTTTATTTATATTGCTTTGTTTTTAACTAATGTCATTTTTCTTCTCCATAATATCATCCAGTATACCACATTATATTCCGTTGTCATGTCTTCTTCAATACCTCTAGACAGTGACAGTTTCTCTGAATATCCTTTACTTTATTTATTTCAGGTATGTTGAACACAAAGCGTTATATTAGTTCCACTTGTGTAATATAATGATTCCACAATTCTATAGCTTATTCAGTGCACATCACAATAATTCTCCTCAACTTTCCTTGTTTTTGATAAGCTTGAAAGTTTTGAGGAGAACTAGTCAGACATTTTATATATATAAAAAACCCTTCATTGGGTTTTGTCTGATATTTTACTGAAAATTGGACTACAGTTAGGGGTTATTGGTGGAAGATGACAGAGGCAAAGGGCTATTTATATCACATTGCCAGGGGGTACATACTTTCATTGTGACTCATCACCATTGGTGTTAACTTTGATCACCTGGTTGAGGTAGTTTGCTAAATTTCTCCTCCCTAAATTCACTCCCTCTGCCGCATTCCAAAATGTGGAATTTTGGAAGGAATTAAGTATTATCCTATAACACTTTGAGAGAAGAATATCTACAAAATAATAAGGAAATTTTTAATGGAAGATTTGTCTATTATTCCCAATTTATTAGTTATTTATTTAAGTGTTCACATCACTATGAACTTGTGGATTTTTTAAACTATGAATTATATATCAATTTGTGTCATTTATTTTGTTGCTCAATTTTTTCTAGATTTTGGCACTGTGGGCTCTTCTCCTTGGCTCTTGTGTCCCTTTGGCATATTCCCATCATAGTGTGAGTTACGTGTGTGTGTGTGTGTGTGTGTGTGTGTGTGTGTGTGTGTGTGTGTTAACACTTTCTCACCATTTCATCTTGTACATTCCCACCTGAGAACTTGAATCAACCATTTGATTAAGAAATTCTAATTAATTTTATTGGATAAAGGTATCAATAACCACATCCCACCACTAGTTCCCTAGATAATCACTGTTTTATTATTCTAGTCAAAACACAACACTTATGGCCCATATAAACATCTTAATTGCATGGAGAGCAGCTTTCCCCAAATACATTAATACATAGTGAAGATTAAGTTCTTATCACACCTAGCTCATCCACCTTAATTAAAAGGAAAGGAACACTTTAGGGAATGACCTTCCCCAGACTCTTATATTTTGCATCATTTGTGTTTAAATACTACTGCAGGAAAGGCAAAAGAGAAGCACTTCCCTGTCAAAACTACAAGTGAGAGTGGATTTCAGAAAGTGTGGGATGAAGCCAGAACCAACTTCATTTTCTGGCATGCAGGCGAGAAGCTGAACCTCAGTGACATCAAAATAAATCAGACAGAATTTTAGAAGCATTTTTTTTTAAAATTCTCATTGGAGTAAAGAGTGGCTGAATTATATTGAGAAGAAAAGAGAATGACTGAATATCCTACCCTTTGCATAAGTTCTTATGAAAACTGGTAAGATTTGTGTTGGGGATTAACTTAATTGTATTCAATACTCAGGGAAAATTCATCTGATCAATGCCACAATGTGCACCTAACACATAAAAGGCATTTGTGGAAGGATAGAAACCTCAGGGAATTTTCTGCAAATGCTTCACAATCTGAACTGAGAAGACAGAATAAAATAAATACACAGTAGCTCCTGGTGGAGAAATATGTAAATAAAAATTATATCAATTCCAGTATTCCAGGATGCTCCCTAGAGATGATAATTTTACTTGAGATGTAGTAGGTCTCCCTTCTCAGAGGTAACAGAGTATTGAAGGACTGAACACTATTGAATTCTATCAAAAGGAAATTCCCTTGTTTCTTTCATTTACTTTATGAGTATTCATTATTAAATATGTGCATTTCTCTAGATGTTTGAATTCAGCAGTGGACAGTGACACTACCTTCTTCGTGTTGCTTCTTGAGAGTGTATGCCATCTTATACCTATTCTTATGTGAACTATACAAATATTTCAGTCTATATCTTTGTAAGATAGATGGATGATAGCTAATAGATGATAGATCCATCGATAGTAGATTAATAGGTAGATGTGTAGATGAATGGATAGATAGATAGACATCTCTTTATAATACTTAATTGTTAGAAACCACAGACAAGTCTTCACTCCTGTTTGCTGAAGAGCTGGACAAAGAGCATACTTGGTAAACTCCTAAAAGTAGGGGGATCTGCAGTGAATGGCAGTGTGGTTGGGGCATGATGTGGTAAAGAGTCTTGAGTCCAGAATTGTCTCTACAGTGACTCACCCTCTTACACAGACATTTAAATCTTACTCTGGCCCTGGGAATTTTGCTGTTGCAGCAGCCTATGTCAGAAGACAGTTGTTATGTACCAAAAATGTGCCAAAGTCAATAACAAATCATAACTAAGAGGTTTATAAAAGTTTTATGTCGTTGCAATATCATTATGACAGGTTTTCATAGGGGAATATTTTAAAAGGGAAGTCATCCGGGTGCCTGGGTGGTTCAGTGGGTTAAGTCTCTGCCTTCAGCTCATGTCATGATCTCAGGGTTCTGGGATTGAGCCCTGCATCGGGCTTTCTGCTCAGAAAGGTGCCTGCTTCCTCCTCTCTCTCTGCCTGCCTCTCTGTCTACTTGTGATCTCTCTCTCTGTCAAATAAATAAATAAAAACTTAAAATAGGGTAAGTCATCCACCTAACTTTGATTTAAAGAATACAATTTCCCCACCCTGAGGCCACAAATATGCTATCTTGATACGCTCATAAATGCAAGTAATTAATATGAGTCTCTCTCTGTGTGATGCATATTATTCTGCTGTTAATAGAAATATTGCCATCCTCAACAGACAGTCCTGAACTCTGTCACTTTACAACATATTTTAGGAACCGTCTTGTATATATATCCATTTCCTTTTTTTTTTTTTTATGATTGCCTGAAATACCATCCAGGAATCATTTAGCTTCCTTCTGGTGGTCTTTGAAGTTGTTCCTTACCTTTGGCCAACATGGAAAGAATTGCTGTGATGGTCTTGGTGCCTATGAGTGAGATTATTTGCACCAAATGGAAACACTAGACCTGTGTCTATGTGACATTGAATTAACATCAATGCTAAAAATCATCCCCAGAGAGATTATATCCCCTTAAACTCCTACCAAGAATGTGTGAAATCAGTTGTGTTGAACATCATTTTCAGAACAGTTTGTTAAAAGACATTTATCAAAATGGTCATTGTGTTAATCTGATAAGTGAAAAGATATGTAATTGTGATTAATTTAAATTGAATGTATTTTTCTATGAGAGAAATTATAATCTTTTCTCATTATTTTTAATAAGAAGAGTTCCTTTGAGATCAGTTCTTTTGCCCATGTTCATTTCCACTGTTTTTTGTTGTTGTTATTGTTGTTGATTTATGTAGAGAAAGAGATAGAAAAAAAGCAGGGGAAGAGACAGAGGGAGAGGGATAGATAGAATCTTAAACAGGTTCCATGCTCAGCACACAGCCTGCCATGGGGTTGATTCTAAAACCCTGAGATATAGACCTACGTGAAAATCAAGAGTTGGATGTTTAACTGGTTGAGCCACCCAGACACCATATGGATTGTGTTTTAAAAAACAGATTTCTGAGATCCATTTATATTTGAGAAAATTGTGCTTCTGTCTGTAATACATGTTGTAAATATACTTAAATGCTTTGTCACTTATACACTTAATTGTGCTATTATATGGAAAATATATGTGATGTGGACAGGAAAGGATTTTTTCAGTTTGGTATATATGCATGAATGTCGGTTCCCATCCTGTTTCTATCTTACTGAAGTCAGGGCATGGGACTTTCAAGAACACAGATTCCAAGAATTATATGAAAAAAGCTTCAGTTATGACCTGCAGCTGCCTTAACTCATTGTCTAAATCACTGGTGCTTAAAGTAACATGAAATTTGAAGACTATTTTGATTTATGTCAAATGTTCCCTATTTATCCTTTATTTAGTCTCAGGCTCTTCTTGTGTCTTAAGAAAATATACAGAAAGGCCCATTAAAATACTGAATGAGTTGAAAATTTTCACTTTGGACAACATAGTATAATTTAAAAAGTACAAATTTTTATGATAGAAGCTGAATTTACAACTATAAACAACTATAAATTATTAAGAGTAAAATGTAAAAGGAAATAATGTAAAAGGAAATAAATTTAGTCGAGGTGGTAACAGATCAAAATAAATTTATTGATGGAATGGACAAATTGACCGAATGTTCATGGCTAAAATATTGTTTGTTTCTTTCTTGTTTCTTTCTCTTTCTTCTTATAGATTTCATTAAAAAAACTATTAAAAGTTTCTACATCATTGCTTGATTTCTCAGAATGTTGTTAGAAGACACTTTATAAATGAACTATCAGTGGGAAGGAGATGGTGGAAGGCCAGATGACGGCATTTTGCGGAGTTCCCTGAAGTGAGCTCAATTCCAGCAAAAAAAAAAACCCAAAAAACAAACAAACAAACAAAAAAACACTACAGGACCACTGTGAGCACCCATGAAATCAGCCTGAAATGTGATATTGCACGCTTCTGGATCACCACGGGAGACAAAGACCATCGGCAGAAAGGTAGAAACAAGTGAGAGCGACCAGAGGCTTACCCCCAGAGACAGGGGTGTGGGGGAGGAAGCCCACAGAGCTGAACCATTGAAAGCAAATACCCCAACACGAAAGTGCTCTGTGAGTGGGGAATAACAGCAGATTACAGTCTGATTCGGGGCGAGACAGAACCGGGAACACAGCAGAGCCCGGGGCAAGGCAAGGAGACTTTTTTTTTCCCCCCCGCTGCCGCTGCAGCCACCACCGCAGGAGCGGGGAGAATGGGACCCGTAGGGACAGAGAGTGCCCTGTGAGGTGCAAAATCAGTTTTTCCTCCACAGCAGTGGGGAGACGGGAATCTGCAGGGAGAGGTAGTGCCCCACAGCTTCAGGGAACTTAGAGGGTCCGGGGTGCAGAGTCTATCCCCCCACTGCTTAAGCCAGAGAAGCAGGGCTTCCTGGCACGGGGGATCTCAGCGAGAGTGGTGGGCGTGGATTCTATTTTTCCGCAGCTCTCTCTCTCTCTCTCTCTCTTTTTTTTTCCTTTCCTTTTCTTTCTTTCTTTCTTTTTCCCCCCTGACTCCGCTGCCTTTCTCTCCCGCTTCTCTCCACCCCGTGGGCCGGGCGCGGATCCCCCAGGGAAGGCGATTTTACAGACTTGCGCAGGACCAGAGAGGCCACCGCGGGTCCTGGGGCACAGACAAGGACACGTGATCCAAAAGGAGTTGTGGTTTTGAGGTGCGGGAGTGAAGCGACAAGTGGGGGTGTGGGCAGAAATCAATTCAGCATCTGTGCCTGCCTTGCTGTGACAGGCTCCCAACCAGGAGGCGGGAAAGAGCCCCTCTCTGTGTAGAGGCTATCTCTGGAAGGGAGGTCTGGGCACAGAAATCTTGCTCTGACCTGACCTCCTCAGCAGCTGAAAAAGGACACAAAAGAACAATGCTCTGCCACCAGAGAATTGTAACTTGACAACCTGGTTACCATTGAGACCAGCCCCTAGCAAGGGGGCGGAGAGATGCAGTCCAGGTAGATGGACTGAACAGCGTGGCAGGCCCCGCCCCCAAAAGCAAGCCAGAAGCTCAGGAGGACAACATTCAAATTGCAAAACCCCAAATCGGAGGAAAGGCAATTTATTAAACTCCTGGTACTGACTACAAGTACCAAAAGCCCTACAACTTTTGATACAGTTTTCTACCTTATTTGCTTTTTTAAACTTTTTTCTACTTTTACTTTTAAAGCTTCTATTTTAAGCTTAAAAATACATTTTCATGGTTTTTCTTCTTTCAATTTTTAACCCCCTTTTTATCACAACGTGATACTCAATACAACACCCCATAACATTTTTTTTTTTACCTTGAAATTTTTAAATGAACTATCAAGGTAAAAAACTATGAAAGCACATTTGTATATCATGCATGAGATTTCTCCATTTTTAAACATTCTACCCTAATGGGACCCTGATGTAAAATAAGGAAAGACATGCAGCTCAGAAAAATACATTCTCATACAAAATTCACTAAATTAATGTTTATTATGCCTAAAGAATCAGGCACTCTTTTATTTTTAATATATTATTGATTATTATTATTGATATACTTCATAGCTTCCATAAGAATTCAGGTAAAGAGTTTGTGAATAAATATTATGATTTCTACTTTATTCAGACTAAAACAAGATAGAAGGTAGGGGATAACCCACTGGTAAGTGGCACTTCCATGATCAAGTGTATGGATTTGACCTCCAAATGGAGTACTCATTTCATAGTATTTTCTTTTTTGCAGATTAATTATTTCTGACATGCATTTTCTCCAGTTGGCCTGAAATAATGCAACAAAATAACAGCATAACTGACTTCATACTACTAGGATTGACCCAAGACCCTATGAAACGGAAGATGGTGTTTGTAATCTTCTTCATTTTTTATGTGGGAACCATGGTAGGGAATTTGCTTATTATTGTGACCATCAAGTTCAGCCCGACACTTGGGAGCCCCATGTACTTTTTCCTATTTTATTTGTCCCTTGCTGATTCCTGCTTTTCAACTTCCATAGCCCCCAGACTAATTGTGGATTCACTCTTTGAAAAAAGAATCATATCATACAATGAGTGCATGACTCAAGTTTTTGCACTACATTTCTTTGGCACTATGGAGGTCTTTGTACTCATCCTCATGTCTTTTGATCGCTATGTGGCCATTTGTAAACCCTTACATTACCCAACCATCATGAGACAGCAGGTTTGCACAATCTTGATTGTTATTGCATGGATAGGGGCTTTTATCCATTCCATCACTGAAATTATGCTAGCTTTGAAATTGCCTTTCTGTGGATCCAATCTGATTGATCATTATTGCTGTGATTTGCAGCCCTTGCTGAAACTTGCATGCATGGATACCTATCTGATCAATATCGAATGGGTGTCTAACAGTGGGACAGTTTGCACAGGCAGTTTTATGATTCTGATGATTTCATACATTATTATCTTGCATTCACTGAGAAACCACAGTGCAGAAGGGAGGAAAAAAGCTCTCTCTACTTGCATTTCTCACATCACTGTAGTAGTGTTATTCTTTGGTCCATGTATGTTCATATATACACGCCCCCCAACCACTTTCCCCATGGACAAGATGGTGACTGTATTTTATACTATTGGGACACCTTTTCTCAACCCTTTCATCTACACACTGAGGAATGCAGAAGTGAAAAATGCCATGAGAAAGCTCTGGCATATCACAACTACCTCAGAAAGCAAAAGATGAATTGAGGGTTTTGGCTCATTCCTTAATCTGTACAGATATTAAATATGATGGTGTATATCCTCACTTGACCAGTGCACTCTAATCTAATGCCCCTGATTTCCTTACTTTTCTCGACTTCTGTCCTCAAACTATTAGTTTCCCTTATATCACCAGCCTGGTTCTCACTTGTCCTGAGAGTTCAATTCTGGCATTGCTGATTATGAAATACTCCTCACATCTCAGTGTACACTCTGGTTTGACAAGGAGGAAGATATTTGTACAATCACAACTATTCAAACAGTGAGCATCCATAAAGAATAGCCTGTATCTATGACTTGTAATTCTCTCTATAGTAAGTTTCAAATAAGGTATCCTGCTTTCTCTTGAATACATTTAAAACAAATGAACTAACTTTGTGTGTCAAGAAATTATTTTCATTATATCATTAGTTTCTCTTAAAAATTCCATGAGTGAACCAAAGTCAAAAAGATATATATATCCATATGTAATTTATTTCATAAACAATTTTTCTTATGCTTTCCTTTGACTATCAGGATTACTAAAGCATTATGTATGGGATTTTTTAAATGTAGTGTTTCAAAATCCTTGAAATAGCTAATTTGTATGATTGGAATATATGAACTACAACAAGAGATACTGCAACACTAAGGTGGAAAGATGAAAAAAAAAGTTATGAAGACTAATATGAATTTAAAATATATCACAGATAAAACATATTTTCTGAGGTTGAATTACAGAAAAGTAGAACCCAGTTTGAAGAGGGAAAAATGGCATATTATTTCATTTAATGTTGTGTTTTATCAGTGGAATAAAAGGAAGAACTAGAGGCATTCAGAAATACTCACTTGAATGTCTAGTTAATGGCATTAGAGTGAACCTGCTTTTGCAGCAGGAAGCTACTTTGTTTCTCCATTTGTCCTTTCCTAGTAAAGCTGTAGTGTGGATTGCCATGTTAGAATTGCCAATAGAGTTTTGGTGCTTATAGTTCACAGAGCATATTAGCAGCCATTCCTTGAATATGTACTTTCCAAGGGTTTTCTCATGAATTCTTTTCTCATGAATTTTTAAAACTCATTGTATTCAGAGAATACAAAAATGTTCATTTAAAGGTATACATGCCCTTCGATGTTTATATCAGCATTATCTGCAATAACAAAACTATGAACACAGCCCAAATTTCCATTAAGTTTCCACCAAACAATGAATGGATAAAGATTATATATATATATATATATATATATATATATATATATATATATATATATAATGCAGATATTATATATATATAATTACTCACCCATCATAAAGAATGAGATCTTGCCATTTGCAATGACAAGGTTTAAGCTAGAGAATACTAGGCTAAGCAAAACAAGTCAGTCAGTAAAAGACAAATGCAATATGATTTCACTCATGTGGAAATTAAAAAAAAAATGAGTATGGGGAAAAACAAAGAGAGGGAGGCTAATTGAGAAATGGATTCTTAACTACAGAAAACAAACTGATGTTTACCACAGAAGAGGTGACTAGAAGAATGCGTTAAATAAGTGATGGAGGTTAAGGAGTACTCGTGTTGTGATGAGCACTTGGTGTGGTATGAAGTGTTGAATCTCTAAGTTGTGCACCTGGAACTCATATTAAACTGTATGTTAACTAACTGTAATCAAAGTAAAAACTTGAAAAATAAATAACAATTAAAATCCATCACTTTCAGTGTATCCAAGTGTACCATATCCTTAGTAACTGTGACAAGATTCCATTTCATTTTTAATTCTGTTCCCCATTAACTACTTGGAAAACTTTTAATGCCAATAGTTTCCTCCTGTCAAATATCATTTTAAAATAAATTCATTAAAATACCATGTTTTCAGTGTTCTCACTACATTATGCTTTTTGAGTTTTTATGAAGCTACTGACTGTTTTAGAGTCTCAATGTTGGCATGCTGAAATAAAAATTTATATATATATATATATTTTAGCTGAACAAATAGATTTTTTAGCATACATAAATATGAAAGAATCACCACACTCTAACTAATTAGTACATCTATCTTCTCTATATTGTTATCATTGTGAGTGTTTTTGTGTTTGTGTGTGTGTGCGTGTGTGTGTGTGTGTAAGATTTGATTTAGATCTAGGGGCGCCTGGGTGGCTCAGTTGGTTAAGCGACTGCCTTCGGCTCAGGTCATGATCCTAGAGACCCGGGATCGAGCCTCACATCGGGCTCCCTGCTCGGCAGGAAGCCCGCCTCTCCCTCTCTCAGTCCCCTTGCTTGCGTTCCCTCTCTGGCTGTGTTTCTCTCTGTCAAATAACTAAAATCTTTTAAAAAAAATTTAATTTAGATCTATCCTTCTTATAATTTCAAGTATACATTACGGTATGATTAGCTATAGTGACCATATTAGATCTGTAGAAGTTATTCATTCTACATAACTGAGGCAGCTTGGGGCAGCATCTCTATTTCTCCCAATCCCTGGCCCCTGATAATTACCATTCTGCTCTCTGCTTCTATGCATTGAACCATATCATTTCCACATATAAGTGAGATCATGTGGCATTTCTCTTTCTATGTCTTTCTTGTTTAACTTAGTATCAAGTCCTTCAGCTCCATCCAGCTCCAATTTGTTATTGCAAATGGCAGAATTTTCCTCTTTTTAATGTCTGAATAATATAGATCTCACATTTTCTCTGTTGATTCACCAGTCAGGGATGAGGTTTTATCCATACATTGGCTACTGTGAATAATGAAGTAATGAACTTAGGAATGCAGATAACCCTTCACAGTCATTATTTCAGATCCTTTGGATACGTAGTTTATAGCAGGATTGATGGATGGTAGTTCTACTGACAATTTTTTGAGGAACATATATACTCTTCTCCATAATGACTATATCAATTTATATACTCTTAAATGGGATCCCTTTACTCCACATCTTCACCAACATTTTTCATCTCTTGTCTTCTTGATAATAGTCATTCCAATAGATGTAAAGTGATGATATCTCATAATGATTTTGATTTACACTTCCCTGATGATGAATGTTGTTGAGCACCTTTTGTGTTACCTATTGGACCTTTGTATGTCTATGAAAAAATTGCTATTTTGTCCTTCTGCCTATGTTTTAATCAGAAGAGATGAAGGAAATCTTCATAGCTTCTGCTCAATTTTCCTGTGAACCTGAAAATCTCTAAAAATAGAGACAATTATTAAGAAAAGATGCTAAGAAGAAGAGAAAATTGAATATTAGATGAAAATCATCTACTCAATTACCACAAAAAATATAGAAAAGAATTAAAATAAGTTATAAAGGGAATGAAAAAGTAAACTACAGTAAGATGAACTATTCCCCAGCAGAAGATGACAGGATAGGTAGAATAATCCTTAGCAAAGAAATGTAATGGACTAATGATATAAATGTCAAGATGCTAAAATCTGGAACAAAGATACCATGCACTATGAGTAAATGCTGTGATTCAATTTACATGAAGTTAAAGAACAGACAACACTAAAATAGAGTGATAAGCATAAGGATAATAGTTGCTTCTGAGGGAATTAACTGAAAAAGGAGCATGGCATAAATTTAAATTTTTATTATTGAGAAATAAATAGCATGTGGCATAAGAAAAGGTCAACTGTTTCTAATCTGCAAAATGGTGCCATATGAACCATACCAAGAAATCTGCT
>PITA01010737.1:0-70287 GCA_004023965.1 Spilogale gracilis | reverse complement strand
TTTTTTTTAAAGATTTTTATTTATTTATTTGACAGAGAGAAACATAGCTAGAGAGGGAACACAAGCAGGGGGAGTGAGAGAGGGAGAAGCAGGCTTCCCGCAGAGCAGGGAGCCCGATGTGGGACTCGATCCCGGATCTCCGGGATCATGCCCTGAGCCGAAGGCAGTTGCTTAACCAACTGAGCCACCCAGGCGTCCCAAGATATAACTTTAAAATACAAGTTTATTAGTTTAAACAATATATTTTGTAAAGTAAGAAATTGATTTTAGCAATAACCTAACCAATGCAGCAAAATGTGGAAATAAGAAAACAGAGGAGGGACAAACTGTTGTCCATATCCTACTTCTGAATACAGTCAGTATTATTTTTGTTTTTTCTTCCAGCATTTCCATTTTTTAGTATTATATAAGTAAAGAAAAGAGCCACCTGTGAATATTTTGAAAGGGATGGTTTTAACAATAAGTAACAAAATGATAATGTCCCACTGTTTGCCACATTATAACTTTGAAAGTCAAGCTACAATAAATATTTGCATTTCTAACCAACTAAAAACATGCCCAATGTTTTCATTTACTTTTACAAAGAGTTTTACTAAGGTTTTTGTGTCAGCTCCTGGTTAAAGTCATGGTGGTCTTGAGAACTGGAAAGAAATTAACTGATTTGATCAACTATTAAACTTAACTATTTGTGTTAAAATGACTATTAAAGTTAGCACCTTTGTACTTGGAAGCTAGAGGCTGATGCTATTCACTAATTTTAGTTTCTTCTATACCTGACTTAGAGCTCATAAATAGTAGAGGTACCTGGAAATAGATTTTAATTCTTCATAAGCAGATGTCCCTTGTATTTATCTTTCAGTCTTTTAAATTGGGGGGAGGGGGACAAGTTAAGATTTTTATTTTATTTTAGTAGCTGTTCCCTAGAATAAAGCAGTCATTTTATTAACTTATATCCCTTCAGATTAATTCTAGATTCCAGTCTGTTCATTAGTTGAAAAAAAAAGTATTTTTATCCTAATAATTTATTTTCTCCTCAAATAGTATTGATTTTGGTGACTTTTTTAAGTGTGTACTGATCTTTAGAGGTTTTTAATGCTCTGAACTGCTAAAATATTTCAGGTAGTATGTATTTTTATAAACTGCACAAAGGGCCATCAGTTCTAGAAGTTTGTAAAATTATTAAAAACTTTTATATATTTTGTATATTTAAAACGTACATTATTTGAAATTTTTCTTTCAACATATGACATTTTTCCTGGGCTATGGGCTAAAGGATTTGGAAAGTTACCTTAAATTGTAGATATTAGCTCTCAGATTTTTCAGAAATTTTAACAATTTTTCTAATTTAAATACTGTAATAAACTTCCTTTTAAGGTATTACATCAAATACCAATAATGGATCTATGGTGGTTCACAACAGTTACGATGAAATTGAAGGCGGTGGCTTCTTGGGTGAGACGCTATGAAAGTTGTTTTTTGTTGTGTGTGTGTGTGTGTGTGTGTTGTTTTAGTATGTGTACGTTATAGGAAACAGTGAAGAAAACTTCATGATAATGTCACACAGCAATACCTCATGGGAACATTTTTTTATCTCCATATCTTTAGATTTTTTTTTAAATTTTTTTTCCTTTGAGAATTGGGATCATGGGCTTTATTATTATGTTCTAGCTATAGAGTATTTTTATGAATTAAATCTATTTCAGTATATTAAACCAGTTGAACATTAATATGTTTTCGTTGATATTGTTTTGAATTAGAATTTTAGTCTGAATATAAAGTTTAGTAAGTGATACAAAAGTAAATCAACCATACCAAGCTTTTTTTTAAATATTTTTTTAAAAGATTTTATTTATTTGACAGAGAGATCACAAGTAGGCAGGGAGGCAGACAGAGAGAGAGGAGGAAGTAGGCTCCCCAATGAGCAGAGAACCTGATGCGGGCCTTGATCCCAGGACCCTGAGATCATGACCTAAGCCGAAAGCAGAGGCTTTAACCCACTGAGCCACCCAGGCGCCCCAAGCTTATTTTTTTATATGAGCTTGTTTTTATGTGTGTTGGTTTTTTTAAGATTTTATTTATTTGACAGAGAGAAACACAGCTAGAGAGGGAACACAAGTAGGGGGAGTAAGAAAGGGAGAAGGAGGCCCCCTGCCGAGCAGGGAGCCCTAGTGATGTGGGCACCATCCTGGGAGTCCAGGATCATGACCAGAGCCAAAGGCAGATGCTTAATGACTTAGCCACCCAGGCGCCCCTGTTTTTATGTGTTTTTGGTTATAGTCTACATTAACTGGATTTTGATCATTGCTATTATTTTGTTAATAGTGTTTATTTGTCTTATATTGCAAATTTGATAAAGTTTTAAATTACCCAAGGGATTTTAGAGTTATAATTCAATGGATGTATGTGTTTATTTAACGTATTCTGGAGTATAAAATAGAACTTAAAAGTTACCTTCTTTCTAGCAACACCACAGCATACTAATAAGAATCCCACAATGAGCCGAAGTGTTGGGTATTCATATCCCTCCTTACCACCTGGTTATCAGAACACAGCACCTCCTAGTACAGCTGGAATGCCACCCTCCTCCTTGAATTACTCAAGTGGGCCACAGGGCTTTACTCAGGTAAACTTCTTTTAACCAGCTTTCCATCTTTTAACTTAAACTGTGTAGACATAAAAGTTTTGGAAAGGTGTAATAAATACTTTTTTTTTTTTAAGATTTTATTTATTTATTTGACAGAGAGAAACACAGCGAGAGAGGGAACACAAGCAGGGGGAGTGAGAGAGGGAGAAGCAGGCTTCTCGCCAAGCAGGGAGCCCGATGTGGGGCTCGATCCCGGGTCTCCGGGATCATGACCTGAGCTGAAGGCAGTCGCTCAACAACTGAGCCACCCAGGCACCCCTATGTAATAAATACTTTTAAGCAATTAAAATAATGGATATTTCATAAGACTTGTTTTATTACATATCCCAAGAACCAAAAAAAAATGACCAGGAAATCTAGGTTAGTTTTGTTATTTAGAGCAAAATTAAGTAACCAGGTCCTTGTATACTTCTGCTTTCAACTGAAAATATTATAAAGGCTACTTACTTTGAAATTATGTATCTTTAGACTCCCTTAGGTGCTAATCATTTAACTGCAAGCATGAGTGGATTAAGTCTACATCCAGAGGGGCAAAGAGTCATTAATCTTCTTCAAGAAAGAAACATGCTTCCAGCAACACCTTTGCAGCCTCCTGTTCCAAATTTGCATGAAGATATCCAGAAACTCAATTGTAACCCAGAGTAAGGCTTCAAATACCGTTTCTTATTCAGTATGACATTTTATTCTAGAGATTTTGGATTTTTTTTTTGGAGCTGCATATATTATGAACTGGCAGTACAAACATTCATTTGTGAAAATAGTTTTGCATGCAGGGAAAAGATCATTGTTAATTGTTTACTTGATATTTGAAATATTCTAACTCAAATAGGGTTGTGACTTCTAAGCTAATAACTGCTCTTATCAGCTCTAATGGGACTGTGACACTCATTATCATTGTGGTGAATACATTATTTTTTCTTTTAAGTCCAACATATGGGATTTGATTCTACATAATCCTTTATGTGCTCTTGTTTGTTGTTTGTTGTTTTTTTTTTAAGATTTTTTATTGACTTATTTGAGAGAGAGCAAACACAAGAGGGGGGAGGGTCAGAGGGAGAAGCAGGCTCCCTGCTGAGCAGGGAGCCCCATGGGGGACGCAATCCTGGGACTCCAGAATCATGATCTGAGCTGAAGGCAGTTGCTTAACCAACTAAGACACCCAGGTGCCCCTATTTGCTCTCATTTTAAATTATTTTTCATAAAAAATGTAATATTCTTTTGTCCCATAAAATGGATCATTAGTGTAAATGTATGTGGTGATGACTTTCTGATAAATCGAATTTTGTAATTTTTAAATGGTGTTTTTAGAACCTTCAACAAAATTGATCTTTTCATAAATAAACTTAAGCTTGCATTTGTACATTTGTGTTATCACCTTTTAACCCCAGTGTAATCAAGATTTATATAAAAAAAATAATTCATTTGTTAGTCTGAGCTGGACTGTCTTACGCGCAAGCCAAGTCAAGAAGAGACTGTATTTTAGTTATATGATACTGGGTTGTAACTGTCCAGCCTCTCTTTCTTTCTTTTTTTTTTTTTTTTTCAGCCTCTCTTTCTGAATAGGACTTAAATATTTAGTGGGATAAAATTTGAGAGGTCCTATTGAAAAGTTTCTTTGTAATTTGATCCACTGTTAAAATGTGTACCTTTCATATCTTTTTTTGGTCCAAAAATAGTCATAGCAACAACTGACACGATTCTTTTTTTATGATACATGGTTTTTACTTTGTTATAGGTTATTTCGATGCACGCTGACTAGCATTCCTCAGACTCAGGCCTTACTAAATAAAGCCAAACTTCCTTTGGGACTGCTGCTTCACCCTTTCAAAGACCTAGTGGTATGTTTCACTAATGAAAGTAAATGTCTAGTGGAAAATTATCTTGGCAGTGAAGAATTTTCTACCCTAAAGCAAGAATCAAATGTAGAATTTATCTGAGCTTTCTTTAGGAATTTGACCATTGACACGTTCCTTTATTTGTAATTCAGCCATCACTTTTATTACCAAACACTTCAAGATGAGGTAAAGTAAGCCTATTTTTGAGAAATTCAAAGGTACTGAAAAAAAATAAATGGACCATGCTATTTTAAATAGTTGTAAATTATTTGCCCATTTAAAATGCTTTACGCAGTGTCCCAGTTCTGCCATTACTGGAGTAAATTTGTTGCTTTAGCAAGCTGTTCCCTCTGCTTGCAGGGGAAAAACAACGAAGCCCTTCCACTTTTATCATAAGGCTTGGGGACCTTGACATACTCTTGGGAGGATCAGTACATAAGGGAGGTGACTATCCCAAAACAAATTTATGTAGGATAAACTTTAAATAGGAGCATAATTGCAGAGTTTAATTGAATACTTATATATAACTTACCCTTACCTTTCTTTATGACATTTCCTTCATGGGAATTTAGTAAGTCTTTTAATGGAACATGAAGAAAATTCCCAATAATTTACTTGGTCATTTCATTAGTTGTTTACCATTCATCTCAAAAATATATTGGATATTTACCATGTTGATTTTATGATATATAAATGTTTAATGAAAAGATAAATACTTTTTTAAAGGCAGGATTTAATGAAAATGTTTCTGGAGAAAAATAGTTTTTAAAATCAGTACATTTTAGCTATGTAATTTTTTTGTGTGACAGTTTGAACACATCTTTTTACTTTTGTTTTTTTCCTCCAAAATTATAGTTTTCCAGAAGTTACTTGAAAGGTATGGAGTAGTATTTGGCCTTTAGATGTGATGATCACTGCCTTTAAAAAATTAGTTCTGTTTTTTTAGCAATTGCCTGTGGTTACCTCCAGTACAATTGTGAGATGCCGCTCATGCAGGACATACATCAACCCTTTTGTCAGCTTTCTGGATCAAAGGAGATGGAAGTGTAATCTATGTTACCGAGTCAATGATGGTATGTTTTTTTAATAACATTTACAAATTTCAGTTTACATTGTAGAGAAAGCAGATAATGTGAAGTTAAAAAAAAACAAACAAACCCAATACCCTGTCTTACTTACCTGTTATCCTTCTACTCAAGGATGAACTTTTGTTGACTTCTTTCTATATGTTTATATGTACATACATGTATATGTATATAGATGAATAATCATGTACTTTCTGAACAAAAATGTGATACTATTTTGATACCACTTTTTTACATTTATTATATGGGGTATATAATAAATGGCATATTTCATGGTATTATTTAAGCCTATAATTTAAGAAATATTTTTATTTAGAAATTGTCCCATGCCTTTTCTCTAGGGTGAAAGAAAATAAGTCCACAGAATAGCTGCCATTAGCTTCATTCACTGCTGTGTGAAGGGAGGTAGGCAGTGCTAGAAGGTTAGTTGAAGGTAGTTTTTTCAGTAATTGAGGAAGAAGAGATTTCTTTCAGAAGCTGCTTATAGTTTATGTTTAAAGAATATCAACTAGGGGCGCCTGGGTGGCTCAGTTGGTTAAGCAACTGCCTTCGGCTCAGGTCATGATCTGGAGACCCCGGATCGAGCCCCACATCGGGCTTCCTGCTCGGTGGGAAGCCTGCTTCTCCCTCTCTCAGTCCCTCTGCTTGTGTTCCCTCTCTAGCTGTGTTTCTCTCTGTCAAATAAATAAAATCTTTAAAAAAAAAAAAAAAAAACAGAATATCAACTAACTAGTAACACTTTATTAGGATTAGAGAAGAAAAAGGGTATGTTGATATCCACATTGAAACTTAGGTCTCCAGGGTACCTGGCTGGCTCAGTCGGTGGAGCATATGACTCTTGTTTTTGAGTAGTGAGTTCAAGTCCCACGTTGGGTGTCAAGCTTTAAAAAAAAAAAATTTTTTTTTAAATAAAAAAAAGAAAACTGGGTCTCTGTTTGAAAGGAAATTTCATTAAGCATTGGGAAATTGAAAAATTTTTTTTTTTTCTTTTTTAATATTTTGTTTATTTGACAGAGAGAAACACAGCCAGAGAGGGAACACAAGCAGGGGGAATGAAAGAGGGAGAAGCAGGCTTCCTGACGAGCAGGGAGCCTGATGTGGGACTCGATCCCAGATTTCCGGGATCATGACCTGAGCCGAAGGCAGTCGCCCAACCAACTGAGCCACCCAGGCACCCCGGGAAATTGAAAATTTAAGAGATTTTTAAAAACCATTCTTACGTGTTTTAGGAGTAAAGTGAGCATAGAGTAAGAACATAATTTTTACTCTCTCATAATTTAGAAATGTATGTATAGTGTTTGATATGACTTTAAAATCTTATGTATATGTGCTTCAGAGTGTGAAATAAAATTATAATAAAGGCAAAAGTCTTTATTTTATTTTATTATTTATATTTTATTTTATTTTTTATTTTATTATTTTATTTTATTTTATTTTATTTTATTTTATTTTATTTTATTTATTATTTTATTTATTTTTTATTTTTTATTTATTTGACAGAGAGAAACACAGCCAGAGAGGGAACACAAGCAGGGGGAGTGAGAGAGGGAGAAGCAGGCTTCCCACTGGGCAGGAAGCCCGATGTGGGACTCAATCCCGGGTCTCCTGGATCATGACCTGAGCCGAAGGCAGTCGCTTAACCAACTGAGCCACCCAGGCGCCCCCAAAAGTCATTTTATTTATTTATTTTTTTTTCAAAAGTCATTTTAGTATGCAGCCCAGACTATTTCATGAACTATGGCTTAACTTTAACATATGTAGAATTTGAATTTCTAAACAGTTAATGAGAAGACAGGTGCAATGATGACTTAGAAAATATTCTTTGAGCACTAGTATATTATAAGTGGTAGTAACTGATGTTCCATAAAGGCCTCATTCATTAGTGGAAGTCACGGAACCATTAGGCTTTAGCTTTAGCTTGTGAAGTATTTTTACCCTAGGTTTGTAGGGGCAGCCAGAGTGTACATTTTGTGGCAAATGTTGATATTTGTGTACCATTGTGACATTTAAGACAAAATTTAGTCTCACATTTAAGGTAACAATTGGTATTTAATGAATTTTTATCATCCTTTTAAACTGTTTTAGGAAAGCAGTTTTAGCAAGAATTAAGACAAAGAGTATATTAGAAGGTAGGAAGAAAAAAATCACCATGATTGCGGCTGTAAAAGCAAGACGTACTTGATGCCATTGAGTGTGGGGGAAACTTGAACTCAAAAACAAAGTATATTTATCCTTTAATATTTAGTCTCCATTGATTTATGTATAAATCCTCAAAATAAGAAAACAGCTAAATGCAAGACATCAAATTTAATCCTTTCAGTTTTATCATTGTATGTTGTTGACTTATAGTTCCTGAGGAATTCATGTACAACCCTTTGACTAGAGTTTATGGAGAACCTCACAGAAGACCTGAAGTTCAGAATGCTACTATTGAGTTTATGGCTCCTTCAGAATACATGGTAAACTTTCATTTTTATGTAGTTTATTTATTTAACACTGGGCTTTAAAATAAAACATTGTAGTTACCTTTAACAAAATTTTTGGTTTTTAAATCTTACCACTTGTTCATTATAAATGTAGTTAATTAGTATATAAGGGTAAATTTGAAAAGTAAAAGTATATGTAAAATTCCACCTATATTTCTTGTGCATCAATCCAGAAATGTGAAATATAATACTAGGATCATATTTACTTTTAAGTTACTTCCAATTTTTTTCTAATAATGCTGTGATAAATGTTCTCTTGCAAGTACTATTACACACTTGTATGAATATCTGAAGTCTTGCATTTTTAAAATAATAATTATGCCTAATGTTTCATTAGCATCTTACATTTTATTAAGCACTGACATATTTTTGATCATCACAAATAACTGTCTGAATTAGGCTAAGTGAATGCTGTTAATCCTGTTTTACAGATGTGAAAACAGACTAAGATTAAGTGACTTGCTAAATATGCTTTAAGTAAGTAGGAGACCTGGCATAAAAATCTATACCTTTTGATTTGGTTACACTTTCACCGTGCCATAGTTGCCTCTAAATAAAGGGAATATGAAGATAAGACTTAACATCAACTTTTATGTTTCACTTTACCTTGTTAGGTTTTTGTGGGGTAATCTCTGGGCAATGGGAACTAGAAATTATGAGGTCTCATTTTCTTTTCATCACAGAGAAGTTCAGTGTAGAAGCCAGTTTTGTGAGACTTAAATGGCTGGTAATAGTTTTCCCTCTTTGTTGATTTAAAGCCAAAAAATCAGAAGAAGCACCTCTTCTTTTGTATTGACTGCCTGGGGTATCTTTTATCTCTCAAGATTTGCAAAACTGACTTCCTTTAAATATGTAAATTTGCCTATTGCAAGATGTCTTGTTCCTTCTCCGCTTATCTCTTAGGTTGACAGATGCTATGAATCTGGCAAGTGGTCTGTGCAAAAAAAAAAAAAAGAACGTTAGTACACTCTAAAAAAAAAAGTACCCTACATGCCCAGTTCTCATTGTGATTATTTGATACTTTTTATTGAATTGAGAACAGATTTTTGAGTTTGGAATTTTAAAATACAGTTGTACATTTTTATGGATCTTGACTAAAATGCATTAGTTAAGGAACCAGCTCAGACTAACTTGATTTGTCACTTTCACAATTGTAATTTCCCTAAATTGTGAAATATAGTGTATACATGGAAAAGCCTATAAAACATAAATGTGTAGGTTACCTAATAAGAATAAGCACCGTGCAGGTCAGAAATTGAACATTGCCAGTACTCCCAGAAGCCCTCTGACTACATTTTCTCTCCTTGTCCCAAGGAAAAATTCTTCTGACTTAGGGCATTCACATCTTCATTTTTCTTTTTCTAACTCCGCATCTGAAAACAATATAAAAGAATTTTGCCTAGTTTTACAACTCCTGTTATTTCTATATTACTTTCTTAATCCATTATTGTTTATTAGTGTCTCCATTCAATCTGTAAATAATGTTTGTTGTTTTGTAGTAGGTGGATTGGACCAATGGTAAGTTTAGATTTAATCCTGTTAAATGTCTTTAAAATGAGATCTTTCTTTTCTTCAGTTACGACCACCTCAACCTCCAGTGTACCTCTTTGTATTTGATGTATCTCACAATGCAGTTGAAACTGGATACTTGAATTCAGTTTGCCAGAGTTTGTTGGACAATCTGGATTTGTAAGTATCTTAATTCAGCTTAAATTTGAAACTAGCAGTGTTTGCAAAATGAATAAATAGTTTCAAAATACAAAAAAAATGCTACAAAGAATTGTGTTCTAAATGTCGATTTAAATTGGTTTATTTCAGGCCTCACTCTCTGAAAAACATAAACTTATTTTAACTTTTCATTATGGAAAAATTTCAAACAGCTAGTAAATAGAAAGAATGTAGTGAACTTCCAGGTACCCATCCCTCAACTTCAGCCTTTTTAGTGTTCATCTGTTCTTACTTCATCTAATCCCTCCACACACAAACACTTTTTTTCTCCTTGAGTATTTTCACTCAAATCTCAGTCAGCATATCTTCTTACCTATAAACAATTGCAATTATTTTTTAACCCTAAGGTACAAGTAATCACAGCAAACAAAATTAGCAATGATTCCATAATATGATTTAATACCTGGTTCAATTTTTGGTTTGGGTTTTGTCAGAAATGGCTTTATTGTAGGTTTGTTGAAATAAGAATCCAAACAGTGTATACATGTTCTTTTAGTTGTCTTAACTATTCTCTTAAAATATTTGTACTTTATTTATTTTTATTTTTTTAAAGATTTAATTTTATTTATTTGACAGAGAGATCATCACAAGTAGGCAGAGAGGCAGGCAGAGAGAGAGGAGGAAGCAGGCTCCCTGCTGAGCAGAGAGCCCGATGTGGGCCTTGATCCCAGGACCCTGAGATCATGACCTGAGCAGAAGGCAGAGGCTTTAACCCACTGAGCCTCCCAGGTGCCCAAAATATCTGTACTTTAAATGGTTCTTAGCTGCTTAGTGTATCCTATAAAAGCTAGTATGACTTTTCACTGTAATGAAATACAGTGCTCTTATGTGGTATGGAAGAATGTGAAGGACCAGATCTTATCAGAAATAGACTAAGTCCCTAACCTGGGCAAAAGGAGGCTTCTTATTCTTGCTGGCATTTGTATTTTTTTTTTTAAGATTTTATTTATTTATTTGAGAGAGAGGAAGGATGAGCAGGGGGAGGGACAGACAGAGCAGGCTGAGGGAGAAGCAGGCTCCCTGTAGGGAGCCTGATATGGGGGTCCGCTCAGTTGCAGGACCCCGAGATCGCAGGACCCCAGGAACATGACCTGAGCTGAAGGCAGACACTTAATCGACTGAGCCACCCAGGCACCCAGCATTTGTGTTTTTAATCAACAAGAATGAAAACTAGTTTGTTTTTCTTTGTGAGAAACTGAAGGTCCACATATTTAAGTTCTTTAAGACCAATACTTTTGGTGTTCTTGAGATGAACAATATAAGGAGATTTGGGTAAACTTTTTAAAAGATGCAGTACCTTAATTTATATTATATTTTAGGGGCACATGGCTGGCTCAATTGATTAAGCATCCAACTTCTTTTTTTTTTTTTTTTTAAGATTTTATTTATTTGATTGACAGGGAAAGAGACAGAGAGAGAGAGAAAATACAAGCAGGGGACTGGGAGAGGGAGAAGCAGGCCTCCCATAGAGGAGGGTGCACCATGTAGGGCTCAATCCCAGGACTCTGGGATCATGACCTGAGCTGAAGGCATATGCTTAACGACTGAGCCACCCAGGCACCCCAGTGTCCAACTCTTGATCTCAGTCAGCTCAGGTGTTGATCTCAGGATCTTAAGTTCAAGCCCTAAGGTGGGCTCCATGCCTAGCATATGCACATATACACACATATATTATATACATATACACACGTATATGTTATATTTTAGAGTTGCTCAGTGGTAATTTTTTTGTTAAAACTATTTTTGTTAAAATCATCTACAAAGTTCACTATAAGAACATGGAAAGATTTATATATACTTTCAAGTTTTTTTTTTTTTTTTTTAAGATTTTATTTATTGGGGGTGCCTGGGTGGCTCAGTGGGTTAAAGCGTCTGCCTTCTGCTCAGGTCGTGATTTCAGGGTCTTGGGATCGGGCCCACATTGGGCTCTCTGCTCGGCGGGGAGCCTGCTTCCTCCTCTCTCTCTGCCTGCCTCTCTGCCTACTTGTGATCTCTCTTTCTCTGTCAAATAAATAAATAAAAATCTTCAAAAAATTTTATACGTATATGTATGTGGAAAAACTTGATGCAGTGCTCTTCTGAATTTGTTTGTAGGCTTCCTGGCAACACTAGGACAAAAATTGGCTTTATTACATTTGATAGTACAATCCACTTCTACAGTCTTCAAGATGGTCTCTCTCAACCTCAGATGCTGATCGTTTCAGATATTGAAGGTATATAGTATATACTTAAAATTTTTGAAACGCCTTAGGAGTTTTCAGTTTTATAAATATATCATGAATATTTGACATTATGTATGTGTGTATGGTATATATGGTATTACTGTACTATGCTGAGGAAAAAGAGCTTGAGTATAAAATCGTAAGCTTATGGAAATTATAAGAGTCTTTTAGTAAAATCCCTCATTTTACAGAAGAGAAAACAATAATGAAGGGAAAGTGAATTCCGAGGCAACAAAGACAAGTTAATATTCAAATTCAGATTAAACATAGGTTTCTTTTCCTTTCTTATTCATTCAGAAAGTATTTGAGGAGAGACATATAAGAGTAATGGAATAGAATAGAAGCCCCAGGAATAAACGCTCACATATATGCTGAAACTGATTTTTTTTTAAGGATTTTATTTGTTTATTTGACAGAGGGAGCACAAGTAGGCATAGGAGAAGGGAGACAGAAAAGCAGTCTTCCCACTGAACATAGAGCCCAGTGTGGGGCTTCATCCCAGGACTTCAGGATGATGACCTATGACCTGAGTTGAAGGGCTTTAACTGATTGAGGAACCCAGGCACCTCCGATTTATTCTTTTTTTTTTTTTTAAATTGAGAGAGGAAGGGAGGGAGCATGTGAGCACAAGTCCAGGGGCGAGAATAGGGCAAAGGGGATAAGAGAGAGAATCTCAAGAAGTCTCCACGTCCAGTGTGGGGCCTGACATAGGGCTTGATCCCACAACCCTGAGATCATGACCTGAGTTGGAATCAGGACTTGGACACTTAACCAACTGAGCAACCCAGAAGTCCCCATGCTGAATTGATTCTTGACAAGGATACCAAGACTACTGAATGGGGAGAAGACCGTCTTTTCAACAAATGGTTCTGGGAAAAGTAAACATGCCAAAGAGTGAAATTGGACCCCCACCTTAAAAAAGGAGGGTGGGGCACCTAGGTGGATCATTCAGTTGAGTGTCTGTCTTCAGCTCAAGTCATGATCCCCAGGTCCTGGGATCAAGCCCCTTATTGGGCTCCCTGCCTAGCTGAGAGTCTGCTTCTCTCTCTGCCTCCCCACCGCCCAGTGCTTGCTTGTGCTCTCTCTCTCTCTCTCATATAAATAAATAAATAAATATTCTTTAATCTTTAAAAAAATAAAGAGGGGAAGTCTGTGGGGGTCAGGCCCCACATTGGGCATAGAGCTTACTTAAAAACAAAAAAACTGAAAAATAAATGATTAAGGTGATAAATTTTCTGTATTATATATACTTTACCACAGTTAAGAAAAATTAACTCAAAATGGATCATAGACTGGAGCATGAGATTAAAACTATTATTAGAAAGCAGAAGTAAATCTTTGTGACCTTGGATTAGGTTGTGTTTTCTTAGATATAACACCAGAAGTACAAACAACAAAATAAAAAATAGCTGCACCTGGCGGGCCCAGTTGGTAGAACATTTGACACTTGATCTCAGGGTCATGAATTTGAGCCCCACATTGGATGTAGAGATTACTTTAAAAAAAAAAAAGATAATAGATAAATTTGGCTTCTTCAAAATTGAAAATAATTTTTTCAAAGATTTATTTTAGAGAGAGAGCGCACACATGAAGGGGGCACGTCAAAGGACAGGGAGAGACCCTCAGGCTGACTCTCTGCTGAGCACAGAGCCCTACGTGGGGCTCAATATCCTGACCCTGCGATCAGGACTTGAAACTAAATCAAGAGTTGGCTGTGTAGCCAACTGAACCACCCAGGTGCCTCCCACATTAAAAACTTTTGTGCTTCACAATCAAAAATGTCAAAAGGCAACCCACAGAATGAGAGGAAATATTTGCAAATCATATATCTGATCAGGAATTTTTATTTAGGGGCACCTGGGGTGGGTCATTCAGTTGAGCTGCCTTTGGCTCAGGTCATGATCCAGGGTCCTGGGATCGAGCCCTGCATTGGGCTCCTTGCTCACTGGGGAGCCTGCTTCTCCCTCTCCCTCTCCCTGTTGCTCTTCCTGCTTGTGCACATGCTTTCTCTGTCTCTCTTGCTATCTTTCTCTCTGTCAAGTAAGTAAATAAAATATTTCATTTATTTGAGAGAGAGACAAGGAGAGAGAAGAGAGAGAGATCTCAAGCAGGGTGAGGGGCAGAGGGAGATACAGACTCCCCACTGAATGGGGAGCCTGATGTGGAGCTTGATCCCAGTCTCTGAGATCATGACCCGAGCTGAAGACAGACACTTAACCAACTGAGCCACCCACATACCTCAATAAATAAAATCTTTTAAAGAAATGTAGGAATTTATATCTACATTATATAAAGAACTTCTACAACTAAAGAAAAAGACAATTGAAAGTGGGTAAATGATTTGAATAGACATGTCTCTATTCAATACACAGTATTCAATATCTTCTACAAATAGTTGGCTGATAAGCACTTGACAAGATGCTGTATATCACAAGTTATCAGGGAAATACAAGTGAAAACCACATTGAGACTAATTAGAAAATCTCAAATTCAAAACTCAAATTGTTTTGCTGTTCTGAGCATGTCTATGAATGTCCATAGAAGCAGCATGAGTATTCGTTTTGGGGTTACAAATAAATGTTAGTGAGTAGGGGTGCCTGTGTGGCTCAGTTGGGTGCCTGTGTGGCTCTCTCTCTGTTAAAGAAATAAACAAAATCTTCAAAAAAAATTTTAGTAGGCAAATTGGCAAATATAGAATCTATAAATAGTGAGGACTCACTATACATCTTTAAAGGGCAGTAAGTGAAGAGAGCCCCCCATGCCGCCACCCTCGTGTCTTTGTTGTTTTAAATCTCACAGCAAGTCAGGTTATTCATTCATTCCCTAACCTATTCACCTAGATAATTATTTTGCATGAATTGCTGAACAGGTGTTTCTGATGATGGGCCAAATTGTGACTTCACTGATAAGGCCCAGCCTCTTAGTTTTATACATAAGCTAATAGGTGGAGTGTCCCTTGCTGGATGTCATATAGCAGGGATTAAAAAAAGACAGTAACAAGTAAAGTATTTGCAAGGAAGTGGAGAAATTGGAACCTTCATACACTGCTAGTTGGAATGGAAAATGTTGTAGCCACTATGGAAAACGGTCTGCACTTGCTCCAAAAGTTTATAGAGAGTTATCATATGACCCAGTAATTCTACTCAGTATATATATCAATATATATACTCAAGAAATATATATATATATCTATGTATAATTCTACTCTCTCTCTCTCTCTCTCTCTCTCTCTCTCTCTATATATATATATATATATATATATATATACACACACTCAATGTATATACTCAAGTAAGAAAATATGCACATGGATGTTCTTGGCAACATAGCCAAAAAGTAGAAACAACCCTAATGCCCCTTATTTGATGAATGGATAAACAAAAAGTATATCCATACCATAAAATATTACTTGTCATCACAAAAGAATAACATACTGATAAGTGCTGCAACATGAGTGAACCTTGAAAATATTATGCTGAGTGTCAGAAGCTAGTTACAAAGTACCCCATACAGTGATTCTGTTTTTAAGATTTTATCTTATTTGTTTTAGACAGAGAGAGAGAGAGAGAGAGAGAGAGAGTGTGTGTGTGTGTGTGTGTGTGTGTGTGTGTGTGTGTGCGTGTGTGCGCGCGCGCACATGTGGTGTGGGGAATGGTGAATTCACCCTTATCTTTTGTAAGGGTGAATTCTATGATAGGTGGATTATATCTTAATAAAACTTACTAAACATCTTTTAATTTAATTTAATTTTTAAAAGATTTATTTATTTGAGAGAGAAAGAGCTAGAGAGTGCGTGGGGGGGAGGGGCAGAGGGAGAGAGAGAGAGTCTTAGGTTGCCTCCATGTGAAGCATGGAACCCAGTGTGGGGCTTGAGATTATGACCTGAGCGGAAACCAAGAATCAGATGCCTAACTGAATGTGCCACCCAGGTGCCTCAAAATATTCTTTAATTTTAAAGAAAAAAGAGGAAAAAAATCTAAATAGCTGTCAACAAGAATTTTTTTTTTGAGATTTTATTTATTTATTTGGCAGAAACACAGCTAGAGAGGTAACACAAGCAAGGGGAGTGAGAGAGGGAGAAGCAGGCTTCCCCCTGCGCAGGGTACCTGATGCGGGACTCGATTCTGGAACTCCGGGATCATGACCTGAGCTCAAGGCAGGCGCTTAATGACTGAGCCACCCAGGCGCCACAACAAGAATTTTTTAAAAAAGATTTTACTTATTTATTAGAGAGAAAGAGAGATGGGTAGGGGGAAAGGAAGAGGGGGAGAGAGAGAGAGAGAAACAGACTGTCTGCTGAGCAGGAAGCCCGATGCAGGGCTCAATTCTAGGACCCAGAGATCATAACCTGAGCTGCAGGCAGATGCTTGACCAGCTGAGCCACCCAGGTTCCCTGACTATAGAATTTTTATGTGACAACTAAAGTAAATATTAATGTTACAAATAATTTTTTGGTATTATTTTTTTACGAACATTATAATGAGCCTTAAAAAAAAAAAGTACCATATTGTGAAAAGTAAGACTTCTTATAAGCCTTCACCACTACCCACAGTTTGCTTCCTTTTAAAGGAAGAGAATTTAATTTCTGAGTAAGAATAAATTTGAATCCTGAAGAGCTCATCTGAAGTGGTCAATTAGCATACCATCTGATTTACCTGATTTTGTAGTCTCATAAGTATAGGCTCAAGTTGTGCTTTTTGAATGACAGAGCTGTTGTTGGGCTCTATTACTTCTTTGTAAAGACATAGCATTCTTGTGTGTCGTCTTAGTCAACGTTTTTGTTTTTTTTTTTTAATGCCAAGAGTACTGGTTTTAAGGGCTAAGCAAGAATGTAAAGTAGGATTCTGAACTCTTGTCTTTAACTTCAGAAGCAGAGCACTTGTGCAAACCTGTATTGAGTGTTTGCGCATCAATATCTTCCAATTAGGGGGCTATTTACCTTTTCTATTAGCATAAGTTGTAATAAATACCTAAATCAGTGTTCCTTTGGTGGCTTTTTGAACATAGGTAGACAGTGCTCTATATAATAGAAGAGGTGGCTTTTTAAATTAGGGGGGTGGTTAGTTTTTTTTTAAGATCTTATTTTTTTGTCAGAGAGCACAAGCAGGGGGAGCAGCAGACAGAGGGAGAAGCAGGCTCCCGCTGAGCAAGGAGCCTGAAGTGGGACTCGATCCCAGGACTCTGGGATCATGACCTGAACCAAAGGCAGATGCTGATGACTGAGCCATGTAGGCATCCCTGGGGTGGTTAGTTGTATCAGTGTTAAGTGCTTGGATCATCTTTAACAATTAAGTTTTGTTTAAAAGAAACATTTATTTTTCAGATGTTTTTATACCTATGCCAGAGAACTTACTAGTAAATTTAAATGAAAGTAAAGAGGTAAGTTACATTTTCTTATCTGACACATTTTTTTTGAAATGTTGAAGGAATGTATTTTCCAAAATGAACTTTAAGTAAAGTTTTGTTTCTTTCTGAGGCATTTCTAAGATGTGTAACATTTTATATTTGCTGTGAGTTAAAATTCATCAGATGAATAGACCTTGAGTTTACCTTTGAACAGATGGCTCTTAAATCTAATGTAGCAAGATACTTGTAATAGGGTAGGAGATAAGCCTATTTCGTAAAGGAAAACCTGAAGGAAACCTGCCTTGCCACCATTTGGGAAATTGGGAGGGTTGCTCAGATAAGCTTCTGGTCACTACGTAGAAGCACTTTAGCTAGGCTGCTTTCAGTGCCCTTTGCTTTTCTGATTCACAGAGTGTCATTGGGGTCAGTTCAGAAGAAACTTATTACCTGCCTGGAAATTGCCATGACATAATACAGTGAGAGGTGAACAGAATGTGTCTGAAGGGGGGATGTTGTCTACCCTGTACATGCATATATGCCGTAGGGGTAACATTTTAACTAGCAAGTCTATGGTCTCAGCTCTTGGCAACAGAGACTTCACCATAGTGTGAAGTACTTTTTTTCCCTTTAACTCTCCTTATTTGTACAACCTAACCTGAATAGGTAGTTGTTTTTCATTTTGTTTTTCTTTTGTAGTGGTATTACTGGTTGGAAAATTTACTGGCTATCTTAGACTTTTCAGTAGGGAAGAGTTAAATCACTTTGGAACTGAAAAGAATAAAGTGTGTAGAGGTGATCGAGAAGGCCATGTTTGATGGCATTAAAAGAAATCAAATCTAAACTGTGAGGGTTCTTTTGAATACATTTTGGACTTATAGTCTTGCTGGACTACTGCATGTGCAAGAACTGTAAGGCCCCAATTTTGATTTGTCTTGCTTGCCAATTTATAATGTTGACTTAAAATGGCTTTCTTGTCATTTGGCCAACTTCATTGTTTACTGTACTGTCTGTAGGTTCTCTGACCATCATCATGACTCAGTGTCTTGTCTACTGTATTAGTTACTGACTTTTTGTGGAAGAAGTTTTTAATTGTTAACATCTTTGAGTTTTCTTGCTTTATTTTACAAGCTTGTTCAAGATTTACTGAAAACTTTGCCACAAATGTTTACTAAGACCCTGGAAACCCAGAGTGCCTTGGGTCCTGCACTTCAGGCTGCCTTTAAGCTGATGTCCCCAACTGGTGGTCGAATGTCTGTCTTTCAAACACAACTTCCTACTCTTGGAGTGGGAGCCCTGAGACCACGAGAGGAGCCCAACCAAAGGTCATCTGCTAAGGTTAGAAAATCATCAAATGTATGTTACCATGTATGCTGGGACTCTACTCTGTCCCTTTGACCACACAGCCTGTTTTTCATTTACTTTTCGGTTGTGGAGAGGAGGGAGTGTAAGGAAATAAACAACGCATTTCTCTTTTCTGTCGAAATTCTGTTTTGTAAAACACTTAACACCTGATTCACTCTTACCTTATTTTTGGATCTTTAGCAGGATGGTAGCAGCGCAGCCTGCCTTTGATGAGAAAGTTTGGCAGTCTAAAGAATATGCCTATTAGGAACAAAGTAGGATGTGGACAACTGCTCGAAAGTAGATTGCCATATTGACTGCCATGGATTGCTTTTGAGCACTTTGTGTATATAAACTTGGTTTGAGATGTGTATTGTTCAAAAGATGATGAGAGTTGCTGTATACTGTAACAATGATGGTGTCAGTCCTGGGGTCAGTCTGTCTAAATTATATGCTTTTTGTTTTATTATTTATTATTATCTTTTCAAAGATTTTATTTTTTAAAGATTTTATTTATTTTTTTATTTTTTAAAAAAAGATTTTTTTTATTTATTTGACAGAAAAAACACAGCTAGAGAGGGAACACAAGCAGGAGTGAGAGAGGGAGAAGTAGGCCTCCTGCTAAACAGGAAGCCTGATGCGGGGCTCGATCCCAGGAATCCAGGATCATGACCTGAGCTGAAGGCAGATGCATAATGACTGAGCCACCCAGGCGACCCTCAAAGATTTTATTTATGTGTGTGAGAGAGAGCACAATCAGGGGGAGCGGCAGGTAGAAGGAGAAAGTCCCAGATCAATGTGGGACTTGATCCCAGGACCTTGGGATCATGACCTGCGCCAAAGACAGATGCCTAATTGACTGACATGTCCCTCTATTGCTTTTTAGATGTAAGAGCTTGAAGAGTTAATTTCTTTGTCCTTCTGTTTCCTTATGTTTATTTATAAAGTGAAAATAGTTATAGTGCCTGCTTCTTAAAATAGTCAAAGGACTACATAGATATTACACATACATTGTTTAGTAGGACAGTTTCCAGCATTATTAGCATTTACTAGATTATTGAAATTAGCATAATAGGTAAATTTCTTTTTAAAAGTAGAAAATAGAAAATTCTTAAGCAGTACATGTTTTTTTACTGAGAAAATCAATTGAAAAGAAGGGATTTTTAGCATGCCCAAGGATAATTGTTAACATCTTGGTGTATATATAAATAGGTTTTAAAATACTATGACAGTTAAATTTTTTCTTCATTTAATTTATTATTAATAGGAAATTCATTTGACACCATCCACTGACTTTTACAAGAAATTAGCCTTGGATTGTTCTGGTCAGCAGGTAGCCGTGGACTTATTCCTTCTCAGTGGACAGTATTCTGACTTGGCTTCTCTGGGTGAGTTCTTCCTCATTATTTTTCTCAAGTGAATGTGAAAATGGCATTTATATGATGATCTTCTAAATAGAGGACAAAGTGAAGGAATTTTTATTCTTTTGGGAGAGTTAATCAGTCTATTATAAACCTTGGGTTTTCTAAACATTTATTTATGTATTTCTGAACATTTATGATAGAGACATTTTAAACTACTATTTAAAGGGATGAAATACTCTCTATTGATAATACTTTGGGAAGCAAAGGCAAGATTGATTCAAACACCAGTAGTTTTTTTTCATGCAGTAATAGTTAATTGCAGGATTTTTTAAAAAGTGTGCGTTTTCTTCCAGGTTGTATTTCTCGGTATTCAGCAGGCAGTGTTTATTACTATCCTTCTTACCACCATCAGCAGAACCCAGTACAAGTACAGAAATTACAGAAGGAACTACAGAGATACCTCACTCGAAAGATTGGCTTTGAGGCAGTCATGAGGATTCGGTGCACGAAAGGTAGGGGCACTTTTCTTTTCATACTTACATGGATGTGTTGCTTTTGATATCAGTAAATATCAGCTAGTCTTATTTCATAAGGTTTGCTCTTCTAAGATATTTTACTTAAACTAATGGAATAGGAAATTAAGAATAGGAAAGAGAGGTACCTGGCTGGCTCAGTTGCTGGAGCATGCAACTCTTGATTTCAGGGTTATGAGTTTAAGTTCCACGGTGGGTGTGGAACCTGCTTAAAAAAAAAAAAAGAACTGGGCGCCTGGGTGGCTCAGTGGGTTAAGGCCTCTGCCTTCAGCTCAGGTCATGATCTCAGGATCCTAGGATTGAGGCCCATGTCGGGCTCTCTGCTCAGCAGGGAGCCTGCTTCCTCCTCTCTCTCTGCCTGCCTCTGTGCCTACTTGTGATCTCTCTCTCTGTCAAATAAAAAAAAAAAAAGAATAGAAAAGAAACATTATAAAAGAAAATAGGAACTATTTTGAATGTACTGAAAGCCATTGAATTGTACACCGTATGTGTGAAAGGTATGTGAATTATATCTCTCATTAAAAAAAAATTGTTTCTCCCTCCACCACCACATCCAAGTAAGCATGGATTTTTATTCCATTTGTTGACAGTAGTAGTGAAATGTCTTTTTTTTAAACAGTTATTTTTTATTGTGGTAAAATATACTTAACATAGGGCGCCTGGGTGGTTCAATTGTTAAGTGCCTTTGGCTCAGGTCATGATCCCGGGGTCCTGGCATCAAGCCCCCATGTTGGGCTCCCTGTTCGGCAGGAAGCCCATTGTCCCTCTCCCACTCCCCCTGCTTGTGTTCCCTCTTTTGCTGTGTCTCTGTCAAAAAAAAAAAAATCTTTAAAAAAAAAAAATATATATATATATATACACACACACATATATATTTAACATAAATTTACCGCTTTAACCTTTTTTTTTTTTTTTAAGATTTCATTTATTTGACAGAGAGACCAGTAAGAGTGGAAAGAAAAGCAGGGGAAGTGGGAGAGGGAGAAGCAGGCTTCCCACAGAGCAGGGAGCCCGATGCTGGGCCCAATCCCAGGACCCTGGGATTAGGACCCAATCCGAAGGCAGCTACTTAAAGGCCGAGCCACCCAGTGCTCCCACTTTTAACTATTTTTAAGTATACAGCCGAATGGTATTAAGTATATTATCATTGTTGTGCAACCATCCCTACCATTCATCTCTAGAAATAGCAGGTTTTTTAATTTGTGCTCTTCTCAGTCTGCCCTCCTATTAAGAGCTTGCCTCATGTTGCTTGAAAATAGTCTGACAATTTCAGAATGTTTTAATCCAATTTTTCAGGATAAATGCCTGTAGCTGCTAAATGATAGTGTTCTCTTAGGAAAATGGGAAATAATTCTTGATATTTTATTCTTTCACATTATTAACCTGGTTCTAATCTTTTATTCAGATTTTAAAATAATGTTGTTCCGGGATGCCTGGGTGCCTCAGTCATTTAAGTTTCTACCTTCGGCTCAGGTCACGATTCCATGGTCCTAGGATCGGACCACACATTAGGGGCCTGCTTCTTTTCTCTCTGCCTGCTGGTCCTGCTGTTTGTGCGCTCTCTCTCTGACAAATAAATAAAAAAAGTCTTTAAAATAAATTTAAAAATAAAATAATGTCCTCTAAGAGGTATGAAGCAATCTTTTTTTTGAAGTGGAAAGATTATATGAAATAGTCAAAAAAGAAAAAAAGATACCAGAAGATAAGGATCCACAAACCTGTCCACTAGACAGATGTTGAAATCTTTTGGTCAAACCATGTGCCAAAGGAGGTTCTCTATTATCTGTCACTGTAATAAATAGAAAAAATGGTTGAGTAAAACAACTGATAATAAAGCCTTTGTAATATGTATGTAAGGTATGGAACATTTCTATAAGGTTGCCACATCTCCAGACAACTCAGGTGGTAGTGTCACTCATCACTAGTTAGTAACCAAGTAGCTTTCTGTTTGTTTCTTATTGTGCTCTGATTGGCTGGCTATAGATTGGAGGTTCTTATTACCCCCTCTTTGGGTTCAGTTAATTTTCCAGAGCATCTTACAGAACTCAGAGAAACATTTTACTTTCTAGATTACTGGTTTATTATAAAAGGATGTAACTGAGGAACAGTCAGATGGAAGAGATGTATAGGGCAAGGTATAGAGAAAGGGAAAGGGCATGGAGCTTCTGCAGTTTCCATGTTCTTTCTGAGCACTCCACCCTCCCCAAATCTCTGTGTGTTCATCAGTCTGGAAGCTTTCTGAAAGACCCCACCCTGCTAGGTTTTTATGAAGGCTTCTTTACATAGTTATGGCTGATTAAATTATTGGCCTTTGATGACTGACTCAACCTGTAGTTTCTCCCCCCTCCCCAAAGGATGTTGGTAGGGGATAGGTTGGAGTGTAATTTCCAACCTTTAAATTATATGGTTGGGTCCTCTGGTAACATCCCCCATTCTTTGGTTACATGGGTGCTTACCAAAGTCACTCCATCAACATAGCAGAAGACACCTTTGTGAATTTCATCACTTAGATCATCTAATAGTTTTAGGAGTTCTGTGCTGGAAATGAGTGAAGATCAAGTACATATTTCTTATTATAAATTTAAGTAGGCTGTACACCCAGCATAGGTCCCAGTGAGGGGCTTGAACTGACAACTCTCAGATCAAGAGCTGAGATTAAGAGTTGGATACTTGGGGTGCCTGGATGGCCGAGTAGGTAAAGTGGCTGCCTTTGGCTCAGGTCATGATGCCAAGGTCCTGGGATCGAGCCCCACATCAGGCTCCCAGCTCGGTGGAGAGCCTACTTCTCCCTCTCCCTCTGTTGCTGCTCTCTCTACTTGTGTTCTCTCTATCTCTCTGTCAAATAAATAAAGAAAATGTTTTTTATTTTTTTTATTTTTTTATTTTTTTATTTTTTAAAGATTTTATTTATTTATTTGACAGAGAGAAACACAGCCAGAGAGGGAACACAAGCAGAGGGACTGAGAGAGGGAGAAGCAGGCTCCCCGCCGAGCAGGGAGCCCGATGCGGGACTCGATCCCGGGTCTCCGGGATCATGACCCGAGCCGAAGGCAGTCGCTCAACCAACTGAGCTACCCAGGCGCCCCAAGAAAATGTTTTTTAAAAAAAGGAGTTGGATACTTAACCGACTCAGCCACCCAGGCACCCCTTACATCTAAACTTTTTTTTTTTTTAAGATTTTTTTAATATTTATTTGAGAGAGAGCAAGAGTGAGAGAGAGGGCATGCACAGAGGGAGAGGGAGAAACAGATTTCCCACTGAACAGGGAACCCAACACAGGGCTTGCTCCCAGACCCTGATGAGATCATCACCTCAGCCAAAGGCAGACCTTAAACAATTGAGCCAACCAGGTACCCCACAGCTAAGCTTTTAAATTTACCTCTGTCTGTCTGATAGGTGACAAAGATAAAATGTAAAAATTTGTATATTGCTGTATGTAAATCATTTTGATAAAATTTTCTCTTATAGGTCTTTCCATTCATACTTTCCATGGGAACTTCTTTGTTCGGTCAACAGACTTACTGTCTTTGCCCAATGTAAACCCAGATGCTGGGTATGCAGTACAGATGTCTGTAGAAGAGAGTCTTACTGACACTCAGTTGGTTTCCTTTCAGTCTGCACTCTTGTATACATCCAGCAAAGGTAAATTGGTTTTTTTTGTTTGTTTGTTTTCATTGTGGTGAAGACACATAACATGAGTTCTGTACTTTTTAACAGATTTTTAAGTTTACAATCCAGTATAGTTAACTATAAATCCAGTGTGTTGTGGCAAAGGTACATTTTTTGATTTGGTCTTATATTCTTTGTCTTATAATGAATGCCCTCTCCTTTGGAGATACTCATTTCTATTAAACCAGAAGAGTATTTCTCATCTTAAGAGCTTTGTTGCTATTCCTGGTAAATCCAAGATGTGTTGTATTTATTTTTCTTAGCCATTGTTTTTAACATATATTTACTGAGAGTCTACTTAGTATCAGGCTGACTGTTTAGAAAAGTCTTAGTATTGCCAGATTGCTTTTCAGAAAGATTTCATCGGTTCATGGTCCCATCAAGTGCCCTTTCCATTTCAGCCTCTAACTTTGTGTGTGTGTCTGTCTCTGCATCTCTCTTTTTCTGTAAGTTTATTTGTTGTTGTGGCTAGGGTAATCATTATATCTGTTTCCTTTTAGCTCTCACTCTTCTTCTCTAGAATAGAAACTAAACAGTGTTACCCTTTTTTGCAGATTTTATTTCTTCCTTTTAAAAGTAATTTGTATGAGCTCCTCATATGTACATTTTTCATCAGTCTTCATGTATCAGTACAGGTTGTAATAGTTTTTTTTTTACTTGCTCTTTTACATTGGTGTTCAAGGTTTTGCTGGTTAGAAATTTTTAAAAGGTTGACATAATATTTGATATTTGATGGCTATCAGAAAGTTTTCATTTTTGTTTCTGTATTGATTTTTGTTATTGTGGGGATAATTACTAAAGAGAAAATATTGTATTAATTGACTTCTTTAAAACATTTTTTTCTGTGATTAAAGAGAAAAGTATAAAATTCTTTGGACTTTATTTTTTTTTTAAGATTTTATTTATTTATTTGACAGAGAGAAACACAGTGAGAGAGGGAACACAAGCAGAGGGAGTGAGAGGGGGAGAAGTAGGCTTCCCGCAGAGCAGGGAGCCCGATGTGGGGCTCGATCCCCGGTCTCTGGGATCATGACCTGAGCCAAAGGCAGTCGCTTAACCAACTGAGCCACCCAGGCACCCCAAAATTCTTTGGACTTTAAATGTCAGAACAGGGCGCCTAGGATTGAGTCCTGCATCAGGCTCCCTGCTAAGTGGGGAGTCTGCTTCTTCCTCTTCCCTTCCCACCCCCTGCTTGTTATCTCTCTCTCAAATAAATAAATAAAATCTTTAATGAATAAAACTCCTAAGTTTTATTTCTTTTATTTCTTTTTAGAGTTTTGATACTATTTCTGCATACTGAACAACTTTGGTTCTAAATTAAAAATAAGTGATTTTTCCAAGAGATTTTAATATAAACTTTTTAATATAGTTGTGGCCTTACTATCATTTATGTGTTTTCCTCAAAGGTGAAAGAAGAATTCGTGTTCATACTTTGTGTTTGCCTGTAGTTTCAACTCTGAATGAAGTCTTTCTTGGAGCTGATGTTCAAGCAATTTCAGGGTTATTGGCCAATATGGGTAAGAATCATTATCAGCTATTATAAATATTTCACAAATAATAATATTAGAAAAATCCTTACAGTGTTATTTTCCTTTAAATAAGTAGCTTTAGGGGCATCTGTGTGGCTCAGTCATTAAGTGTCTGCCTTCAGCTCAGGTGATGATCCTGGATTTCCAGGATTGAGCCCGGCATTGGTCTCCCTACTCAGTGGGAAGTCTGCTTCTCCCTCTCTCACCACCCCCCACCCAGGCTTGTGTTCCCTCACTAGCTGTGTTTCTCTCTGTCAAATAAATAAATAAAATCTTATAAATAAATAAGTAAAGAAAGAAAGAAAGAAAGAAAGAAAGAAAGAAAGAAAGAAAGAAAGAAAGAAAGAAAAAGAGAAAGTAGCTTTGAAGGTTTCAGTGTTTTAGAACTTCTGTATGCCTCCTAGGTAACTACTTGAATGAAAGGATCTGTTGCGGGGAACCTTTTTTTTTTTTTTTTTTTTAAGATTTTATTTATTTGACAGAGTGAAACACAGCTAGAGAGGGAACACAAGCAGAGGGACTGAGAGAGGGAGAAGCAGGCTTCCCGCCGAGCAGGGAGCCCGGGTCTCCAGGATCATGACCTGAGCCGAAAGCAGTCGCTTAACCAACTGAGCCACTCAGGCGCCCCCGCGGGGAACCTTATTTTTAAAAACAATTTTTAAGAGCTTTATTGGGATACAATTTATATACCACTTCACATAACCCATTTTAAGTATACAACCCTATTACTCTTTACACTATATTTACAGAATGGATGTGGCCATCATCTCAACCTGATTTTAGAACTTTTTTTTTTTTTTAAATTTTATTTATTTATTTGACAGAAACACTGCTAGAGAGGGAATACAAGCAAGGGAATAAGAGAAGGGGAAGCAGGCTTCCCGCCGAGCAGGGAGCCCAATGTGGGGTTTGATCCGGGGACTCCAGGATCATGACCTGAGCTGAAGGCAGATGCTTAACAACTGAGCCAGCCAGGTACCCCTGATTTTAGAACATTTTATCACCCCAAAAAGAACCTCATGCCCATCAGTAGTTACTGCCCACTACTCCCTCCTCCTTCCTTCACTGGTTTTAGGCAGCTACAAAACTGCTTTCTATCTCATGATCTGCCTACAATGGACTTAAATACTATATTTTACTTAATGTTCAATACTAGTGGTTAATAGCTTTTTAATAAACTCTGTAACTTGGATTACAAGAGACTGAACTGTAAAGATCTTTAGACTTGGAGTCTTGGTATTCAGAATTAAAAATCAGTTTATTCTCAGAAATAAATTTGCAGCCTTGACAGATCACATGAGCTAGGAGAAAATTTACTGATACCTTCACTTCTTTACTTCCCTATAAGATATTTTTGCCTCCTTGGGCACCTGGGTGGCTCAGTGGGTTAAAGCCTCTGCCTTCGGCTCAGGTCATGATCTCAGGGTTCTGGGATCGAGGCCCGTATTGGCCTCTCTGCTCAGCAGGGAGCCTGCTTCCTCCTCTCTCTCTTCCTGCTTCTCTGCCTACTTGTGATCTCTCTCTGTGTATCAAATAAATAAATAAAATATTTTAAAAAAATAAAAAAAAATAAAAAAAAAAAAGATATTTTTGCCTCCTTGAGTTTTTTGGGGTTTGTTTTGTTTTGTTTTGTTTTTGTTTTTGGTCCTTTTTCAAAAACATAGAGCTTAACATCATTTTGATTCTTACTTTTTTTTCTCCTTTAGGAAAGACTCCATTGTTTCCATTTGCTTCACACTGAGATCTGTTGATTTTAGGAATAATTACTCTTTTCTTCCATTTTCTTTTTTTGTTGTTGTTGTTTTTTTTTAAAGATTTTATTTATTTGACAGAGAGAAACACAGTGAGAGAGGGAACACAAGCAGGGGGAGTGAGAGAGGGAGAAGCAGGCTTCCTGCCGAGCAGGGAGCCCTATGTGGGACTCGATCCCGGATCTCCGGGACCATGACCCGAGCCGAAGGCAGTCGCCCAACCAACTGAGCCACCCAGGCGCCCCTTTTCTTCCATTTTCTATTGGGAAATTTTTTTTCTTTAATGAAGCCTGGTAAAGAATCCATCCCCATTTTAGTCTCATGCTGTTGAAAGTTAAAGATTGTGACCTAAGAATTTGAGGATAACTCCCTTTATATTTTGTTGAACTAATACTTTTTAGTAACCATATGATCATTCTTATTATCATCAAGACTATATTTCAGGCAGTATTTGTATATTTAAAAATTTTTCACAATTTGCTTCACAAATATTAGTTTTGTCACTAAATTTGCTTTATCCCAGTATGAACATTTTTTCACGTTTTATAAAATCTTTTTTTTTTAAAGATTTTATTTATTTATTTGACAGAGAGAAACACAGCTAGAGAGGGAACACAAGCAGCGGGAATGAGAGAGGCAGAAGCAGGCTTTCCGCCAAGCAGGCAGCCTGATGTGGGTCTCGATCCCGGGTCTCCAGGATCATGACCTGAGCCAAAGGCAGTTACTTAACCAATTGAACCACCCAGGCACCCATGTTTTATAAAATCTTAAATCAAGAAGACTTCAATTGAAGTCTTAAGAGTACTATTGGGGCACCTGGGTGGGGTCAGTCTGTTAAGCATCCATCTCTTGGTCTCAGCATAGGTCTTGATCTCAGGGTCACGAGTTCAAGCCCCTTGTTGAACTCTACACTGGGTGTGGAGCCCCCTTAAAAAAAAAAAGTTGCTGTTGACCAGTTAACAGTGGTCTTCCTTCTTGGCTATGTACAGATTTGGTTGTAGCAGTTAATATCATCACTTTATTGATTGTATTTTTAAAAAAGATTTTATTTATTTATTTGACAGAGAGAAATACAGCCAGAGAGGGAACACAAGCAAGAGGAGTGAGAGAGGGAGAAGCAGGCTTCCCACAGAGCAGGGAGCCCGATATGGGGCTCGATCCCAGATCTCCAGGATCATGACCTGAGCCGAAGGCAGTTGCTTAACCAACTGAGCCACCCAGGTGCCCCTATTGATTGTCTTTTTGAGACCACATGGATTGAGTTTAGTAAATTGTTTTGGAAACATTTTTTTCATGTATGCAGAAATGCATATAAACATTGGCATGACCGGTGATAAGACTCATCTAAGTAGCTCTCTCTAAGAGCTCTTTCAATAAATATGAAATTCTCTGTGAAGAAAGCATGTGTGTAGTTACACAGTTTTTTCTTTCTCTATGGTAGATAACATAAGGTGGTGGATTATAATGAATAACATCTTAGAGCCAGCAAGATACACTTTTCCCTTTTTATAGATAAGGAAACCAGCTCATGGAGGTTAGATTCCTTGCCATATTATCATACTGCTAGAAAATAGAGACCCATTTCAGGGGAGTTTGGTTTGATTCTTCAAATTGTGTGCTTTTAATTGCTTTACTTGGCTCCTCATGTATATAATAAATTGGGGAGAGAATTTGTATAATAAAAAAAAAAATTACATCTCTTCTGTCCTTAACAGTGAGGTTGCTAAATTTCTCTCTTTTCTCTTGTTTGTCCCTATCTTTGTCTCTGTTAGCTGTAGATAGGTCTGTGACTGCCAGTCTGAGTGATGCTCGGGATGCCCTAGTGAATGCTGTCATAGACTCTCTTTCAGCTTATCGTTCTTCAGTCCTCAGTAACCAGCAGCCTGGACTCATGGTTCCTTTTTCTTTGCGACTCTTCCCACTTTTCGTCTTGGCTCTCCTTAAACAGGTAAGAGAATCAAAACCAGAAACTAAAACAGCGAAAATGTCAATAGCCCAAATATTTATCCTGTGAACCACTAAGTACTATATAACTTTCAGCCATTTAAGTTTTCTGAGGCCAGTGACTTTGACTCTTACTTGAACCTTGAAAGCATTTGTAACCTAATAAATTTACAAGATGCTGATTTAAGGCCTGCACTTTATTTGTAAGATATTTTTTACCAAGTATTCACTGACATCAGAGATGTCAGTGATGATCAGTTTCTCAGTTTTCCAGAACAAGAACTGTATATTGCTCATGCAAGAAGTCACACATAAAACTCTTTTGGCTTTTTTCTGTTCTTTCTAGTATTTCAGGTACATACTACTACTTACTCTTAGATATGCCCTCTCTTACCTGTGCACCTATTTCCATGGCCTGTAGTGTACTTTCCTCTTCCTGTGTTTGAGCTTAAATGTTTCTCTCTGGCAGTTGCCTTTCCTTCTATGGTCTTGTAGAGTTTTTATTTGATATTTATTACTTATTTTTCTCCTCTGCCTGCCCTTTGCCCCTACTGCTGACAGGTAGAGGAGGCTTATTTTTCCAGTATCCAAAATAAAATGTCTAAGCTTGTATACTTAGGGTATAAAGTTTATTAATTTTAAATATATATTATGAACTTTTTTAATTTATAAATTTATTAAATTTTATTAAAAAGCTCATGTTAATCAATCACCTGGGAGAGCACCCCAGATTCCAAAATTGATGACAACTACTCTTATCTTGTCAATTGGTATATTTTTCTGAACTCCAATATAGACTTGTCTGGTGTATGTCATCTTGTCTAGGGAAGAAGAGCAACCTACTTGGATGGCTTAATAGGATCTTAATAGGATGGCTTCTGAATCAACTTCTAGTTTCTCTAACTCAAATTATGTATTTCCACTTCTGAATATTATGTAAATGCACAGAAATTACATAAATACTTAAATTTTAGCATTTAAGAATCTGAGCTTTTCCCTCTTTAGGTCTTTCCTTAAATGCTGTCCTGTTACTGAGGCCTGCCATTTCTGATCTCCCCATTTTGTGTGCAACGTTCTCTAGCCACCCTAACCTACTTCTTTACTTCTCTTCCCTCCCTTATTTTTCTCCATAGTATATAACACTGGCATATCAGTAATTTGCTTATTTATTATTTACTTTTCCCTTACTAGGATTTTTTGTCCATGAAGGCGAGGATTTTTATCTTTTTGAGAAGTTACCACATTGTCCTATCACCTGAAACAATTCTTAGTACATAATGGACTATCAGTAAATAGTTATGGAATAAATAAATAAACTTTCCTTCTTTCATTTTTCATAATACTCTTTCTTCTTTTTTTTTCTTTTTTTCTTTTTCTTCTTTCTTAATGACTATTAACTTACTAATTTAAAAGATCTTAGGGCACCTGGTTGGCTTAGTTGGTAGAGCATGTGACTCTTGATCTTAGGGTCATGGGTTTAAGGCCCATAGTGAGTGCAGAGCTTACTTAAAAAGAAATCTTAAGAGCCCTGGGGCCTCAGGCTGGCCCCTTCAAAAGAGCATGCGGCTCTTGGTCTCCAGGTTATGAGTTCAAGCCCTACTTTGGATGTAGAGAGTATTAAAAAAAAAACAAAAACAAAACTGAAGAGCCTTTTCCAGTCTTCCTTCCTTTATAGTCATTGCACTTGTTTTAAGGCATAATTTCATTGCTGCTAGCTCTCTGCCTATTTCTACTACTTTCCATCAGTAGGAATGCTTACAACTTTTTTTTTTTTTAAGGTTTTATTTTTTTTAAGTAATCTCTGCACCTATTGTGGGGCTGGAACTCACAACCTAAAGATTGATAGTTGCATACCCTACTGACTGAGCCAGCCAGGAGCTCTAGGAGTGCTTAAAACCCTACCCCAAAGCTTTGAATAATTTTCCATGAAGCTAATATACCAGTTAAAATTCAGTACTTAAACACCAGTAAAACTTATTTACCACTTTTATTCTGCTAAGTAACTATCCTCATTCCTATTATTATTTTTTCTGGTTGACTTTTAAGCTTTATTGTGTTGTTTAATTTCTCTAACTATGGGAGGAACAAGAATAGTTAACCACCATTAGTCACTACCTAGCGTTTATGAAACACAGATCTTTAGTCCTTCATGTGTGTATCCATTTTATCGTCTGCAGTATAACTTTATTCTTTTCATGGTATTATTTAGATTTTTATATCACTATCTCTCTATGGCAGATAGATGGTTTAGATCTATTTCACTGATTAGGAAACACCAGAGAGACTTAATGACTTTGCCGTGGTCATGTAAGTAGTTTCTTTCAGGTGTCAGGATAGCCATAATTTAATAGGAGTGTGACTTTTTAAAAGATTCTTAACAGAATTAATTAAAAGAATAACAAGAACTTTGCTAATTCTGTCCGAAGATATTTTAACATCTGATTTTTGCAAAGCTTTTTGGTATTTGTTATTAAATTCCCCCCCTTTTTATGGGGGGTGGTGTTTTGTTACAGAAATCGTTTCAGACTGGGACAAATGCACGTCTAGATGAACGCATTTTTGCCATGTGCCAGGTGAAAAATCAGCCCTTGGTTTACCTTATGCTCACAACTCATCCCAGTTTGTATAGAGTTGACAATCTCTCAGATGAGGTAAGATTGATTACTTTTTTAGCGCCTATTTCTTGGAGTTTTATAAACCTAATTATTCTGAGTCTACTGTAGAAATGAGGAAAGTTTTGTTGTTGTTGTTGTTTAAAGATTTATTTAGTCATTTTACAGAGAGATAGCATGCATGAGGAAGGTGGGAGGGGTGCAGAGAGAGAAGCAGACTCCCCACTGATCAGGAAGCCCAACATGGGGCTTGACCCCAGTACTCCCAGGATCATGACCTAAGCCAAAAGCAGCCACTTAACAACAGAGCCACCCAGGAGCCCCAAAGAAAAAAATATTTAAGTTATAACATGATCTGCTCCTTTATTTCCTCATTCTTTCTTATGGGTGTTTGCTAGGAGAGTAGAAAACAGAGCCACTGATTGCTTATCTTCCTTCCCACCAGAGAAAGACAAGTTTCTTTTTTTTCTTTCACCTTAGAAAGCCTCTAGGGGAGAAATTTCTGAATAGCTCTATTGAGTCAGTGCATATTCTTTGTGCTGCTTCCCACATGCGGTAAGGTGAGAGGTCTTACAGTAATGTGATTAATATATCCTCCTAAAGGTAAATCCTTATGCTGGAGGGGGCATACCCCTTGGTAGATCAGTATTTTATTTACTTCCTCCTTTAGGTAAGGTTTAATCAAGTGCCTAAGTTTAAGTACTCAACATTTTTTTGGTCAAAAAGTAATAGTTATGAAAATTTAAAGATGTCTGTGTGTTTCCAGGGAACATTATTATTATCCATTATAAATGAGAAATTTCCGGGGCACCTGGGTGGCTCAGTTGGTTGGGCAACTGCTTTCGGCTCGGGTCATGATCCTGGAGACCCGGGATCGAGTCCCACATCAGGCTCCCTGCTCGGTGGGAAGCCTGCTTCTCCCTCTCTCACTCTCCTTGCTTGTGTTCCCTCTCTGCCTGTGTTTCTCTCTGTCAAATAAATAAATGAATCCCACATCGGGCTCCCTGCTCGGTGGGAAGCCTGCTTCTCCCTCTCTCACTCTCCTTGCTTGTGTTCCCTCTCTGCCTGTGTTTCTCTCTGTCAAATAAATAAATAAACAAACAAACAAACAAATAAATAAGTAAGTAAGTAAATAAGAAATTTCCATTTCTGGCCTTAATAAATTAATGTCAAACTGAATAAAACTATTAAAATCTCATTTGTATTAGGGTTTTATTCCTCCCTCACATATGTACACATAACCTAAGTCACACAGTCAGTCATTGCTAACTAAATTCCAGACTTCATTTGGTTCTCACTGAAGTCATTTATCTGTTCAGGATACATAGGTATTGGTTGCATTTATTGTATTTTTTAAATAATAGTTAAGATCAAAAGTTATTTTGGCTTTATTGGAATTCACAATGGGTTTGTTTAGATAAGCAATAAATATTTCCCCATCTTCATTATATTTAAATATGAATAACTGTGATTTACCTAGGTAAGTTTCAAAGTCTTGGCGGTAACATTAAAAAAAATTTTTTTTAATTGTGACTGCATATTATCATGTCAACAGAAATTTTTGGAATGCAAGGATTTGGTCAGAGGCAAGGGAAAGCTTTAGTGCTATAGAGTTTGCAGACCAGAAGTCTGCTCTGAAGGTGGGGAAGGTTTCAGCTTAGGTTTGAATAGGCAAAAACCACAAGTTCTATGTCCTTATTAGGGGCTGGTCAGCCTGAGGTCCCACACTGCAACTTTAGGAGTGGATTGACAAGCTCGATACATTTCAGTATTTCTCATAGCAGCTTCAGGATGTGTCAGCAGCTGTAGAGCCTGATAAGATGTGTGGCAGGGAGGTCTGCAAATTTTGCTGAATTTTGTGGGGGCTTGCCACCTCAGGCTGTGCTGTCTGGTTTTGTTCCCCATGAACATTTGGTCTGATAAAAAGTTTAGTTTTTTTCCCTTGACATGAGGAAACCCATCTTGTCAGCTGTTGCTATCTAATTATTGGGATATTTTGTTCTCAAGTTGTAAAGCTGTAACTTTTTGAGCACCTGGGTGCCTCAGTCGGTTAAGCCTCTGACTCTTAATTTTGGGTCAGGTCATGATCTCGCAATTGTGGGATCGAGCCCCACATGAGACTCCATGCTCAGTGTGGCATCTGCTTGAGATTCTCTCTCTCTTTCCCTTTGCCCCTCCTTTCTCTCTCAAATAAATAAAGTCCAAAAACTTTAATTTTTTTGCTTAATTCTTTAGGGAGCACTCAACATCAATGATCGCACCATACCTCAGCCACCTATTCTTCAGCTTTCTGTGGAGAAGTTGAGCAGGGATGGAGCTTTTCTCATGGATGCAGGCTCTGTGAGTAGTCTGACTAATCTAGATCCTTACCTCTGCATACTACTGTACCTTCATTCCCTTTAATATCTTTCCCTGAACAGATTATGTGCTGTTTAATCTATGTATTTTTGCATGAGCCACCTTCTCCCTCCATAGCCTCTTTTCACGATAAGCATAAATGTCTCATCATGGTAAAAAGTAATTATTAGGGGTGCCTGGGTGGCTCAGTTGATTAAGTGACTGCCTTTGGCTCAGGTCATGATCCCAGAGACCCGGGATTGAGTTGCACATCGGGCTCCCTTCTCGGCAGGAAGCCTGCTTCTCCCTCTCTCACTCTCCTTGCTTGTGTTCCCTCTATGGCTGTGTTTCTCTCTGTCAAATAAATAAAATCTTTAAAAAAAAAAAAAGTAGTTATTATTCACTTGAAGACTGTATATTCTCACTAAACATACTCATCATTTTGATCCTTTAAAGCATACTCAGGGGTAAAGGTGAGTTACTAGCCCACTGTTATGCATGTCTCAAAATGATTCTTCCTATCCCCAGGTACTGATGCTTTGGGTTGGAAAAAATTGTGGACAAAATTTTCTCAGCCAAGTTCTAGGAGTTCAAAACTATGCATTAATTCCACAGATTATGGTAAGACTGTCTTATCATGATTGTGACTGTGGTAGACTCATAGGACCATTTCATTAGTCTGTGGCAGGGTCCTTTTAACTGCTGCTTTGGAGTAAGAACTGATCCAGTTGTCAAATAAGCTAATGATTTGTGATTAGTGTTAGTTGAATTAATATATATTATTGAAGAAAGTCATAATGAACTTTGTCACCAGCTTTGTAAACATGGAAGAGTCACTAACAGCCTCATTTGTAGGTTAAGAATGTTCTTGCTTATGGAGAAATAACTGAAATGACCCACAAGAAAGTATTTGTTAAGCTCTATAGCATTTTCTTGGATAATTTTTGATTTTAAAGTTAGAATCAGAGGCACCTGGATGGCTCAGTCGGTTAAGATATCCAGGGGATTCATACACATAAATACACATAATAAAGTTTGAGAAGCACTGTAAATGATGCCTTAAATATGTGTTTCAAGTAAGTTGAATGTTGCTGGTTTTTGTTTAATAGACAGACCTTCCAGAACTTGATACACCAGAATCTGCCAGAATAATAACATTCATCTCTTGGCTTAGAGAACAGAGACCATTTTTCCCCATACTTTATGTAATAAGGTAAGTTGAATTTTTCATTTGCTAATAGTGAAATAATTTGTTTAGCTTTACAAGGACCTATTTTGAGTCATATGTGACCTATTGCTTAGGCAAACCCTTCAGGAAATAAAAATAATTTTCAATAACGATTACTCATTTATGCTTTATATCCAGTTATTAGTAAAGAGTATATTAAAAGCCTCATGACAAAATCCACTTTATTTTACTATTACATTTTATCTAATGTATATATTTTTTGTCTTTTATTCCTCAGGGATGAAAGTCCAATGAAAGCAAACTTCCTTCAAAACATGGTAGAAGACAGAACAGAATCTGCATTATCATATTATGAATTCCTCTTGCATATACAACAACAAGTGAACAAATGAAGATATTTGACTTAAAGTCATAATAATGCAGAACACCTGAGAATGTGTAATACTTTACTTTTCTATTAGGTCTGTGAACTAATGTGATCATTATATGTTCTCACTGTGATTTCAACAAACTATAGCAAATAAAGGACCACAGCAGAGAATCAAACATGCTACTATGAAATACTGTATTTTTCAAATCAAAATATATCTACATACATTTGAGTGGATACTTTTTTTCCTTTGCTGCCAATAATGTTTGAGTTGTTATGGATTGAAATAGGATGAGACAATATTGCAGAGGCAAAGTAAATTTTGTAAAATAAAGACTTCTGTGTTTCAAATGTATATTTCTCATTTTTTCCTGAAATTTTGGCTGCTACATTTACAACCTCACAAGACTAAGTGTCGCAGGGATGTTACAAATCCATGGATAAAGATCTTTTTAAAATAAAAAAAATTCCGAAGTAAATAGTATGTAGAAAAGGTAGAACCCATCCCCAACACCTGTTGTGTTGTTTTGTTTTGTTTTGTTTTTAAAGAAGAAAAAGGATTATCATGTTAACGAAAACCGGAGTAAACTAACTCTAGTCTAGTTTGAGAAGAATATGAAATAATACAGTCAAGCTTTAAAATCTGTCAGTATTCTCTGTACTTGAAGAACAAAGTCACTTTGATTTGAAGTGAAAACTAATTAAGTGGTTTTTGATTTGACTGCAGGAGACTTGGTTGGACCCAGTATCATATTGTGCAGTGAAATGAATCAGCTGTTTTCATAAATACATTGAGACAGGCAATGGTAATAGGGAGATGAGAATCTTTGGTTATCTTGATCCTTGAAGTGGGCTTTGGTTCATTTCTGCTCTGAGATGTATAATAAAAGTATTATATTGGTGAATTGATGAATTAAATTAAAGGTTTTTAAAATTCTGCCTCAAATGCATCAGTAACATTTTTCTAAAGAGTTTAATAAGTGGAAGCCGCTCATAAGGTATTTATTCTTGGATATTAAAACTTATTAAAGCATGAATGCTGCTGTTTGATTTGGTGGATATTAAGATTACACAAATCCAGTATATTGAAGTTATGGTAGAAACCTGATTTTGAACATGCTCAAGAGACTGCTTTTTTGATTGAGCCAGAGAAATAATATAGTCAAAACCATTGAGTGGATTTTGTTTACAAATAGGTAAATTATATCTTTATATATTTAAAGTGCTATGATAGGATATCTTGAAAACAGTTTGGCCCATTTTTCACAGATTCACCTTGTCTTGTATGAACTTTTTAACATAAAAGTTGTTCATGTGTAATACTTGATGAAAATATTTTTGTTTCTTTGTTTTTAATGGGTTAGAAAAAATGTGTTTACAATCTTGGTCTCATATCACCAATGAAATAGTAACTTTAAGGTTTACATCAGTATGAGCTGACTTTAACTGAACTGTTTGGGGATAGGGAAGAAGCAGTTCCCATTAGAATATACACTACTGCTTGCCTGCTGGATCAGACTAATTGTTTGGGTTTTATAGGAATATCATCTCCCTTAAGCAGTGTTAAGGTTTATCTTCAGTATGCAGGTGGTACATTAACTGGAAACTTTCTTGAAATCTGCTTCATTATTATTAGGAAGCAATTTTCAAGTTGTAGCAAATTAAAATAAATTTATATTTTCCCCTCTTTTAAAGAAACAGTCATCCTTGTGCACTGATGTTTCCTAAAATAACTAAAATTCTCTTCTTAATGTGAATTGTAAATGTTGACATTTGTAGGTCCTTTCTTAATAGTAGTGAAGAACGTTCCAGAGGGAAAAGTTTGTGCTTCTAGGAACAGTAATCTTCCTTGTGCCTCACTACATCCCTAAGTGGGTATGACTCTTGCTATTGCCACATGCTTTGTTAGTATAATTCACAAATTTACTTTTAAAATTTCACTTTAAAAATTATTTTAGATAGTGTGTAACATGTGCAATCCAGAATAATTTTATAATAGGTCATAAATAACAACTTTAGTTAAGATTCATAATATTTGTTCTCTGGGTAATGCGGGAATGAATGAACCTTTTGGAGATATTGATATTAAGCAATTATTTTTTGCAATACTGAATGTGTTTTTTAGAGGTTTTTTATTTTTTGTTTTGTTTGTTTGTTTGTTTGTTTTGCAGTAGGGCACTACCTGCTATCTCATCTTGTATTACTTTTTGACATAAAGCAACTAATATTTACACTATGCCATATTTTTTTTATTGTAGTTGTAAATTACGAATGATCCTTGAATTTTCTACAGATCTACAACTACTAAAGTAACAGACAAGGGCAATCTTGGTATTTAAATCTGAGCATGGCAATTCTACCATAAAAAGTACTCTATTTTTCTAATTTCTAGGATTTTTAAAATAACATTTCTGTATGTCTGACATTAATATTCACTCAAGCTGTGTACCATTTTAGTTTGCATATACTTCATTTTTTTAATTTAATGTAATGTATAAAGTCTAACCGACTGTTTTACAATAATTAGAACAAAAGATTTATTTCTTCTAATCAAAGATACATAACAGCTATTATCTAGGGGACCATCAAATGTGATTTCAAGATTTTGTTAACTATTTCAAATATAATCCTTATATAGAAATTTTAATTTTGTAAAGTAGTGTATAATATTGTAACATTAAATTCTTGTGCTCAAATTCAAGTATGTATTGATCTTTAATGTGCTGTGTTAAATCTTGCTTCTCTTAAATATTAGAGACAAGATTTGTCTTCCTTTTTACAGTTTGTAATTTTCACTGTTTTATTCCTGTAAAAAAAAAAGTCATTTGTAACCATGCAAATAATCGTTTGAACTGTGCTAACTTATCAATTTGGCTATTCAATAAAGTTATTGAAAGAGCTTACATATACTGGCCTGTTATTTAAAAGGGTATAGATAGGGACGCCTGGGTGGCTCAGTTGGTTAAGCGACTGCCTTCGGCTCAGGTCATGATCCCGAGTCCCACATCGGGCTGCCTGCTCGGCAGGAAGCCTGCTTCTCCCTCTCTCACTCCCCCTGCTTGTGTTCCCTCTCTAGCTGTGTTTCTCTCTGTCAAATAAATAAAATCTTTAAAAAAAATTTTTTTTTAAAATAAAAGGGTATGGATAATCTGCCAGTCAGTGAATTGTGCCATGTTGTATACCCACATTAAGTCAATGGAAGGCTTTGGCTGAAAACACTTCAAATCTCTGGTGTCTGGGAGGTCATAAACCCTATTCTTGATACTCACTCCTCAAGGATAGCTGGGCTTAAAATTCTAGATGGGAAGAGGTCTTTTGTTGGGTTTTTTTTTTTTTTAATTCTTTGTATGTTTAAGATAATATTCCATTATCATCTGGACTTTTGGTTATTGCTAATATGGCTACTGTCAACCTAATTGTTACTTTGAAGGTAATCTTAGCTTTCAAGATTTTTCTTTTATCCTTACTATAGTTTGGCTACCTAAGTTTATAGTTTATCTTGTTTGTTTTTCAAAGCACATTTTAATCTGAAAATCCTCATGTATCTTGAATTAAGGAAAAGTCTCAACCATTTATTTTTTTTGAGTGAGATATGATTGACATACAAAGCTATTTTCTTTTTTTCTTTTTTTTTTTAACATTTTATTTATTTGACAGAAACACAGCTAGAGAGGGAACACAAGCACGGGGAGTGAGAGAGGGAGAAGCAGGCTTCCCGCCTACCAGGGAGCCCAATGCGGGGCTTGATCGGGGGTCTCCAGGATCATGGCCTGAGCCGAAGGCAGTTGCTTAACCAACTGAGCCACCCAGGTGCCACCTAAAGCTATTTTCTTTTAAAATTTTGCTTCTGGGGGTACCTGGGTGGCTCAGTTGGTTAAGCATCTGCCTTTGGCTTAGGTCATGACCCCAGGCTCCTGGGATCCAGCCCTGCCTGCATTGGGCTCCCTACTCAGCAGGGAGCCTACTTCTCTGTCAGCCTCCCTCTCTCATGAATAAATAAATAATAAAAATATTTTTAAAAGGGGGAGTGGCGCCTGGGTGGCTCAGTCGGTTAAGTGTCTGCCTTCAGCCCAGGTCATGATCTCCAGGTCCTGGCATGCAGACCCATCTTGGGCTCCCTGCTCAAGGGGGAGTCCACTTCTCTCTCTCCCTCTGCCTTTCTGCCAGTTTGTGTGTTCTCCCCCTCTCTTTCCCTCTCACATGAATAAATATTTTTTAAAAATTTTAAAGATTTTATTTATTTATTTGGCAGATAAACCAGCGAGAGGAAACACAAGCAAGGGGAGTGAGAGAGGGAGAAGCAGGCTTCCCGCTGAGCGGGGAGCCTGATGTGGGGCTGGATCCCAGGACTCTGGGATCACGACTTAAGCTAAAGGCAGACACTTAATGACTGAACCATCCAGGTGCCCCATGAATAAATATTTTAAAAAATTATACATGAGATTAGTTGAAAATGCCATATTTTTTTTTCTAAGATTTTATTTATTTGACAGGGAGAAACATAGCCAGAGAGGGAACACAAGCAGGGGGAGTGAGAGAGGAAGAAGCAGGCTTCCCGCTGAGCAGGGAGCCCGATATGGGACTCGATCCCAGGTCTCCGGCACCATGACCTGAGCGGAAGGCAGTCGCTTAACCAACTGAGCCACCCAGGCGCCCGAAAATGCCATATTTAAACACTTCCTCTAAAAGAAAAATTTCTTTGGGGCACCTGGGTGGCTCAGTTGTTAAGCATCTGCCTTCAGCTCAGGTCATGATCCCAGAGTCCCAGGATTGAGCACGGCATCAAACCCTGCATCCAGCTCCCTGCTCCGTGGGAGGCCTGCTTCTCTCTCTCTCACTCCCCCTGCTTGTGTTCCCTCTGTAGCTGTGTTTCTCTCTGTCAAATAAATAAATAAAATCTTTAAAAAAGAGTTTTTAAGACACAGATGTAAGTCTGTACATGCAAACTTTTCTAATGTTTTGCAGTCAAGTAGGGCATGTCCTTGGGATTTAGCTTTTATCCAATCAAGGGAGAAAGTCCGTGTTTATACATTGGTTCTTCTTGTTATTGACTCAAAAAGATAAATTGTTGTTAGATTTTTTTTTTTACACTTTTTTTCCCTCAAACTTCTCTGTCTGTACAGGGTCAGGGGACTAACAACTAAGTATAGTATTTCATTACCTTCTGTTTAGGCTGGGTTTCACCTGCTTCCTGATTTTGAGCATGACTGTGTAGAAGGCTTCATTGCAGGGGATCCACTAGATTGCTTCACCCACTTCAGCCTCAGGTGTCAAGTGGCTAAAGAGCCCTGTCACCAAATATTGACAGATGATTGAATTCCTTCATTCTTTTGTTCATTCACTTAGCCTCTATTGCTAATAACAATAGCAAATGCAGGGGTGCCTTATCAAGACCTGAGCTGAGATCAAGAGTCAGTGGCTGACCTGAGCCACCCAGGTGCCCTCATAAAGGGATTCTCAAATTATATTTTCTGATTCTTGGTATAAGGATAACTATAATCCATGCCGAATTCATTATTATATGTTTATTATTATCTTACACTTTTCTTCTGACTTTAAAAGAAATTAAAACATTTCCTCAGGTTCCTGATACTATGGTAGCTCTCAACACTGCCTTATGGATAAGTCGACCCTACTGGGTGCTCAACGCTATTTCAGGAGCTGCAGTTCGGAACAAAACACAATGCTTGTCTTCATGGAGCCTACACTCTAGCTAGTGAGAAACGAACAATAAGTACATTTAGCTTGCCAGTCGGTTAAGAAAAATAAGTCAGGTAAAAGAGTATGGAGTCTTAAGGGTGGTGCTTTAAGTAGAATGGACAAAGACGCCTTCATGGGAAAGCGGTGAACAAAGACGTGAAGAAGGCCTGGAACAGGGAGCCTTGGTGGCTCAGGTCTTGATCCTGGGACCCTACTTCTGCCACTGTACCCCTCTCTGTCTCTCATGAACAAAGCTTGAAACACTCCAGGTGTGTGTTTCGGAGAACTGAGAAGAAAGGACAAATCAGCGTAAAAAACACATCCTAAACGCAAGTCTCCGTAAACCGCCGCTCCTAAGGTACGCACTTCCGTATGTTACAAACGAGGTCGCAGGTCACTAGAAACAAGTGTCTGCCGCAGCAGCCTCCATTTTGCTTTTGGGCACTAGCCCCCCAGGTGGGTTACGCCTCGCCCACATTCCTTTCCCTCTCGTCACCATGGAGGCGGGTTTTCTTCACCTGCGAGTGAACTTCAGGGACGCCAGCGGCGCGGGTAGAGGAGCAGCGAGGGCCAGCCCAGGCAGAAAAAACTGGGGCGGGCGCTCTGCCCTCATTGAAGATGGCGGCGCAAGCCTCGCGCTTTGTCCGGTCCGGAGGCGCGCGTGCTTAGCCCGCCTCTCAGGCTAGGGGCTTTTGGGGGCGGGCCTACGACGGGGGGGTGGGCTCGAGCGCGCCCCGCGGCCTGGCCTTAAGTCGTCTGCGCCGCCGCTGCTGCTTCTTTCACCACCTTCAGCGTTCCTTGGTTTCGGAGGGGGAAGATGGAGCCGGCGACCGTCGCGCCTGACAACGGCGACCGGCCGGGGGCTCCGGGGACCTCCGGCCTGTCGGCTTCGCAGCGTCGGGCGGAACTGCGGCGGAGGAAGCTGCTTATGAACTCGGAACAGCGCATCAATCGGATCATGGGCTTTCACAGGCCCGGGAGCGGCGCGGGTGAGAGTCTCCCGTCTCCCCTCTCTCTCCCGCCCACAGCTTGGAGTCTTGATCTTGCTTTCCGTGTAACGCCCCGCGGGCCTTTTGACGAAGCCCTGCTCTCTGACCTCACCTCTTGTCTCCGTGTCTTAGGTGATGTCCCAAGTTCTCACTTATTAACTCCCGGACGTTTTTAGTCCCTCTCAATTTTCCGTGGGCTTCGCTGTGAGATTGTCCCCATCTCCGCCCCAGGCTCTGAAGCCTGGGATCCTATGCCATGGTGCCCTGTGCCCAGTTAGTGCGAGAGAGTCCCTTTTTCGTTCCCCACGCCCTCCCCTCTCTCGCAGGGCGCACCTTTTATCCCCTGTCAGATTGCTCTATTGTGCCCCTCCGGAAAATGGCTTTCCTTTATTTCCGTTCCAAATGATTGCCCTTTCAGTGCCTTTTCTAGCGTCTTTCTTCCTTTTTTTGCCTTCCGCTGTTTGTCGGCCCTCCGGAGCTTCTGTTTACTGAACTGCTCCCTAGTCCGTCCTACGTGGAAATAGGACTCCTACGGCCCTATCCTGGTGTCTGTGTTCAGTGCCCTCAACGCTGTCATCTACAGGCTTGCTACAACAGGAAAATAAAACTGGGTGACCATTCTTTATACCCCCATCAAGTGGGACGTGCCCCCCTGAGGTCTTCTCTCCTAGTGTGCTGAGATTGATGTCAGGCGCCACGTTTAACCCTAAAGAGAGTTCTTCCTTTCTTGCCCAGTGCATGTGCAATTCAATGAGTATTCATGTGAATATTTACTGAGCACTTGGTGTGTACTGGTGTTCTCTAAGTTTTCGTTGATGTCTTTTAATAAATGACCTTTATTCAGGGTTTGCAAACTACTTAAAGCTTTGTGATTTCTGTGGGCTTTAGACAGATAACCCTGAACTTTTAGTTTACAAGTTACTGGGAAAGCTAAGAAGCACTATTTCAGATTCTTCTAGAGCAATAAATAGAAGACCACATTTCTCCCTTTAATGATTAACAGCAAGATGTTATTTCCAAAGACATTTATTATCTTTTTTGAGCTGTATTCTGTATTTTGTTCTTTTGTTTTGAAAATTCTGTCGCTAAAGGTTTTGTTTTGCTTTTAAAGCAGAACAGCATCTTCAGACTGCTTAATTATCTATTAATGGATCCCTCACTACAGTAGAAGGATTACGTAAACAGCTTTACTGTAGGATATGGCACACCCTATGCTGACAGTACTCTGGATTCAGAAATGTAATATGAAAATACAGATTTTAAAAAGTTTTAATGATTTTATATTTTTAATCAAATAAGCTAAAGCAGACAATGTAGTCATTCTTCTGGGATATATTATCCATGAAAGTCCATTCATGACCATCTTTCCCAATTTGTCTGCTAGTCTTCCTACTCCTGAAGTTTGGGTTGTATCCTGTGCAAGAATACTCTTTTGGGGTGGTATATTCTAAAGGCCTAGAGGAAGGAACCAGTTTATGTATTATGCAGAATCAGTATTTAGATTTGGAGACTGCAGAGTTCTAGCAGTAGCGGCATATTTTTTAATATTGATATGAAGGCTGTTTGCTGGTATATACTACATAAGACTTCTAAATTTCTCTTCTCAGAAGAAGAAGGTCAAACAAAATCAAAGCAGCAGGACAGTGACAAACTGAACTCCCTTACCATTCCTTCAGTTTCAAAGCGCGTAGTGCTGGGCGATTCGGTCAGTACAGGAACAACTGACCAAAGTGGTGTGGCCGAGGTAAAGGGGAATCAGCTGGGAGACAAACTGGACTCTTTCATTAAACCACCTGAGTGCAGTAATGATGTAAACCTTGAGCTCCGGCAGCGGAACAGAGGGGACCTGACAGCAGACACTGTCCAGAGGGGTTCTCGCCATGGCCTTGAACAATATCTCTCCAGATTTGAAGAAGCAATGAAGCTCCGGAAACAGCTGATTAGTGAAAAACCCAATCAAGAAGATGGAAATACAACAGAAGAATTTGACTCTTTTAGAATATTTAGATTGGTGGGATGTGCTCTTCTTGCCTTTGGAGTCAGAGCTTTTGTTTGCAAATACTTGGTAAGAAACAGTGGAAATTGCAAATTGGCTATATAATCTATGAAAATGATTGCTAGTATTACTATTTACCAGATTCATGTGGCTCTTTTGAGATAGATTATAAACCTCTTGTTCACTTTAGATGTAGATGAAATATGTTCCAGATAAAATACAGAGCCCCAAAATAATTGCCTAACTCTTTCTGTATTCTAGTAGCATTTTGAATGCTTTACATATATTAATTCACTGAACCTCAGCCTTCTAACTCTGTGTCTTTTAGATGAGGGAATGAAAACTCAAGAGATTAAATCATTTGCCCAAGGTCACATAGTTATTAAGTGACAGCTGGGCTTTAACTTAGGCAATTTCTTTCCGAAACCAAAGGGTAAAGTATATACATGTACTACGTATTAATTACCACTTTTCAAATAATTTGAACTTTAAAATGCAGTTCCTGTGGTCCTGAACATGATGTAATTTTTCTGTGACTCAGCAAGCACTTCAGCATTTTACAATGTTTTAGTATCATCGTAATGGCAGTCCGTCTTCTTTGTGCCTTCACTTGCCAAGAAAAATGAAGAAAAACAGCCCATAGTTCAGTGTCTTGCTCTTAGAAGTATTTCCATTCGCTAGACATTTTAAGAATACCTACCAAGTACCAGGCACATAGCAAATTTTTCAAATGATTTTTTTAAAGATTTTATGTATTTATTTGACAGAGAGAAACACAGCTAGAGAGGAAACAAGCAGGGGGAGTGAGAGAGGGAGAAGCAGGCTTCCTGCTGAGCAGGGGCTTGATCCTGGGACTCTGGGATCATGACCTGAGCAAAGGCAGACACCTAACAACTGAGCCATCCAGGCGCCCCAGATTTCTCAGATAATTAATTATTCAGCAATAAAGTTTTTTAAAATCTATTTTATGCACATTTTTAATTAAAAAGAGTCTGTTGTACAGACTTTATCTGACATTAAATTGTTATAGCTTTCAGCAGTTAATGAGATGTGTAGCTACTGATTTTTTTTTCTCTTATCTAAAGAACTCTATGCTTTTAGAATTTTAAAGTTACGTCCTATTTGTGTGTGAGTTTTTTTGATTGTTTTTTGTTTTGTTTTTGAGCTTTTTTGCTATCAGATTTTCAGCTGTTATTTCTCATTGCTTTCACTATAACAGCCATATGGTAATGTTTGCTCTTTCACTCCCTTCATAATATTTCTAATTTTAAGAATAAAGGTAAATTATTGTTTTGGTCTTTTCAGTTTTATTGTGTAAGAAGCAAGACAACCACACCATTTTATCTGCAGTAAGAATAGCTTGTCATTTGGATGCCAGTGGTGTAGCTAATGACATAATTTCTTGTCACAGTGTCTGGGAACGTATGGCATCTAGTGAGTACAGGACCTTTTATGTGTGCTTTGAAATTGTTGGTTGATTACCTCTAGATGAGAGAGGTGTTACTGCATGATGTTTTATCCATCTGCCACCTTTGAATACTTTAAATCATTTAAAGAATAAATTTTTGTGAGAGTAGATATTTTGGGGACATCAAAAGAATGTGACTTGACTTGAGAAACGTATTTTATAAGGAGATCCAGTCCCTTTATTTTTTTACCCTTGTGCAGAAACAAGACTGCTTTCAGCCACTAAAATTAAATATATGTGTATGTTTTATAGTTTTTTTCTTAGAATTTTATAGTTGCTGTTACTTTGATTTGAATGATGATGTTGAAAATACATAATTTTATCTTCTATCTTCACAGTCCATATTTGCTCCGTTTCTTACTTTACAACTTGCGTACATGGGACTATACAAATATTTCCCCAAGGTAAATTAAAACTTTTTCTAAATAATAGTGATGTCTTTAGAGTGGTTGGTGACTAGATAATTTTAAGAACTTAAAAAAAAAATTAGTCATACTCATGGTCTGAATCAATGTCATTGGCCCACCAATGCAGATCTTAAAACTGTTTATTGCTGTTTGTAACAAGTTAAGTTCAGAAAGTGAGTGATTAGAAACTTTTTGGCATTTGCCAAAAGTCGACGTTGCCATAACATTTTTTTCATATTTTACAAAAATGTTGGTCCATCATGGGTTGGGGGAAAACTTAACCACAGAGTTTGAATAATAGTTTTCTGAGGAATGTTCAGTTCAATTACTTAGTGAATTTAGTAATACATTTATCTTTAATAAAGGAAGTTAATTTTAAAATGGGTTCATTTATCTTACTGTGCTCCTTACTGGGTGCCTAATAACAATGCACTGTATCTTTAATGTCAAGGCCCCAGTATTTCCAAGAAATACTTGGCCAAAATTGCAGAAGAGAATAACGGAGAGCATCAGTGCTTTACCTAGTCTGCTTAACTACAAATGTATACACAGTTTTATGGGACTTGGCTGGCATAAAAAGTAACCTCACTGATGTAATTGAGTTTTATGTGAGGTTTTGTTTTTGTTTTAAGATTTTACTTATTTATTTGAGGTAGAATGAGAGCCAGAGAGAGAGCATGAGCAAGGAAGGGAGGGGCAGAGAGAGGAGGAGAAGCAGGGTCTCCACTGAGCAGGGAGCCTGATGCAGGGCACAATCCCAGGAATCTGGGATAATGACCTAAACCAAAGGCAGGCGCTTAACTGATTCAGCCACCCAGGTGCCCCTTGGTGAGTTTTTTTACTAAAAAGCAGCTACCGGGTGTTTCGTTTAGTCATTTGTAATGCACTGAAAGACCTGACGTGTGTTTTCGATGGATTTGAAATGTTTACATTTATGAAGAGTTAAATAGGTTACATATACAAAGTAAAAAAATACAGAAAGAAATGTAGTCTTATTTGTAAATTTATTTAATTTTTTTGGGATAATATAGGTGTGTATTTATTGAAAAATTGATTATAGTTTTGCAATAGCAAAGTTTAGAAAGAGCAAAGACGTCTACTAATAAATAACTCATTAAATTATGGCATATCCATTGAGAATGATGAAGCTCTGATATATGGATAACAGTAAGCTTGCCAAGAAATATTAAGAGAAGAAAGCAAAATGTAGAATATGATCTATGGTATGCTACTTTTTTCATAAAAAAGGAAAATAGAGGTTCCTGGATGGTGCAGATGGTGCAGTTGGTTAAGCATATGACTTTTGGTTTCAGCTCAGGTCATGACTTCAGGATCCTGGGATCAAGCCCGGTGTCAGGCTCCACACTCAGCATGGAGTCTGCTTGAGATTCTCTGTCTCTCCTCCCCCTGCTGTCTCTTTCTCTCTCTCTCTCAAAGAAATGGATAACATCTTAAAAAAAAGAAAAAACAACAACAAGAGGAAAACAGTACTTATTTGATTTTGATTTTCTTGTATATGTGTGAAGAAACTGGAAGAATTTTTTGTTTTTTTAAGATTTTATTTATTTGAAAAAAAAAAAGATTTTATTTATTTGAGAGAGAGAGCACATTTGGGGGTTGACGAGAGGGAAGGGCGGAGTCCCTGCTGAGCAGGGAGCCTGACACAGAGCTCAGTCCCAGGACCCTGAGATCCTAACCTGAGCTGAAGGCAGCTGCTTAACTGACTGAGTCCCCCCAGGCACCCCTCAGCTCAGGCGTTGATCTCATGGTTGTGAGTTGGAGTCCCATGTTGGGCTCCACACTGGGACCCTGGCATAGAGCCTACTTTTAAAAAAAAAAAAAAGAAAAGAAAAGAAAAGCCTCTACAACCCTGAGAGATCTGGAGTCACACACTCCACTGACTGAGCCAGCCAGGCACCTCATATACTCTGGAAGGATATTAGAGGAAACTATTAACGGTGGTTATTTGTGCTAGGCATGTGTATGGGTTACTAGGTAAATGGGGGAGAGAAAAGGAAGGGAGACTACTGTATGCTCTTCTCAACGAAACATTCTGTTGTAACTTTTTTTTAAAGATTTATTTTACATTTTTTTTATTTTAAAGATTTTATTTATTTATTTGACAGAGAGAAACACAGCTAGAGAGGGAACACAAGTAGAGGAACTGAAAGAGGGAGAAGCAGGCTTCCTGCCGAGCAGGAAGCCCAATGTGGGGCTCGATCCCGGGTCTCCAGGATCATGACCTGAGCCGAAAGCAGTCGCTTAACCAACTGAGCCACCCAGGCGCCCCTATTTTACTTTTTATTTATTTATTTGTTTGTTTGTTTGTTTGTTTTAAGATTTTCTTTATTTAACAGAGAGAAACATAGCCAGAGAGGGAACGCAAGCAGGGGGAGTGGGAGGGAGAAACAGGCTTCCCGCTGAGTAGGGAGCCCGATGTGGTATTCGATCTTGGGTCTCCGGTATCATGGACTAAGCCGAAGGCAGTCGCTCAACCAACTGAGCCACCCAGGCGCCCCCCCTATTTTACTTTTTAAGCTTTATTTTTGTTTGACGATTTTATTTGTCTGACAGAGAAAGAGAGCACAAGTAAGCAGAGCAGAGCACAGGCAGAGGGTGAAGGAGAAGCAGGCTACTCACTGAGCAGAGAGCCTGATGTGGGGCTCTATTCCAGAACTCTATCATGATATGAGCTGAAGGCAGATGCTTAATGACTAAGCCCACCCAGGCACCGTATTTTCTTGTTTTTTAAGATTTATTTGAGAAAGAGAGAGTGTATACAGGGAGTGGGTAGGGAAGGGTGGCAGAGAGAATCCCAAGCCAACTTCCCACTGAGCATAGAGCTCATCATGGGGCTCCATCCCAGGACCATAAGATCATAACCTGAGCTGAAATCAAGAGTCAGGTATTCAACTGACTGAGACATTCAGGTGACCCAGGACTTTTTTTAAAGTAATCTCCACATCCAACGTGGGATTCAAACTCAGAACCCTGAGATCAAGAGTTTCATGCTCCACCAGTGGAGCCAGTCAGGTGTCCTTTAGGACCGTTTTTTTTTTTTTTTTTTTTTTTTTTTTAAAGATTTTATTTATTTGACAGAGAGAAACACAGCCAGAGAGGGAACACAAGCAGGGGGAGTGAGAGAGGGAGAAGCAGGCTTCCTGCCAAGCAGAGAGCCCGATGTGGGACTCAATCCCGGGTCTCTGGGATCATGACCTGAGCCGAAGGCAGTCGCCCAACCAACTGAGCCACCGAGGTGCCCCAGAACCGTTTTTAAACTCACAGAAATGTTTAAAGAATTGGCAGTGAACTCTCGTTTATACTTAACTACCTAATTTCTGTAATTAACATTTTGTTATATTATCATGTATCTAACCAATTTATCCATTTTCAGTCCATCTTTTTGTTTTTCATCTTTTTTTTCCTTTGATGTATTTCAAAGTATGTTGTAGATGCAGGCGTCAGTATACTTTAGCCCTACACATTTTGGCCTACATATCATTAACTACAATTCACTGGTGGTTTATGGTTCTTTTCTTTAAAGTAAAATTTTCATACAGCGAAATGCTGAAGTCTGTAGTGTACCATTTAATGAGTTTTGACACCCTGTGAAACCCAAATCCTTTCAAGGTTTAGAACGTGACTGTTGGGACATTCTACCGTGCCTCTTTCCAGTCAGCTTCAGCCCCTACAGACTGAAGATCTGATTTCCTTTTTCCCACTGTAGATTAGTTTTTGCCTGTTTTAGTCCTTTATTCTTAGGTTTTTTTTTTTTTTAAAGATTTTATTTATTTGACCAAGAGAAACACAGCTAGAGAGGGAACACAAGCAGCGGGAGTGAAAGGGAGAAGCAGGCTTCCCACTGAGCAGGGAGCCTGATCCGGGGACTCCCGGATCATGACCTGAGCTGAAGGCAGTCGCTTAACAACTGAGCTACCCAGGTGCCCCCCCCCCCTTTTAAAGATTTTAAGTAATCTTTGTACCTAACGTGGGGCTTGAACTCAAAACCCCAAGATCAGGAGTTGCATGCTCCACTGACTAAGGCTACCAGGTGCCCCTGTTTTAGTACTTTATATATGTGGGATCATTCCTGTACATACTTTTTTGTACAAGGCTTCTTTTATTCTCCATAATTTTTATTAAAAAGATTTTATTTATTTGACAGAAACACAGCCAGAGAGGGAACACAAGCAGGGGGAGTGAGAGAGGGAGAAGCAGGCTTCCCACCGAGCAGGGAGCCTGATGTGGGACTCGATCCCAGGTCTCCTGGATCATGACCTGAGCCGAAGGCAGTCGCTTAACCAACTGAGCCACCCATGCGCCCCAGTTCTCCATAATTTTGAGATTCATCCATGTTGTTGAGTATATTGGGCCATCCCCAACCCTGTGTTTTTTTCTGAGATATATTCCATTGTGTCATTGTTTCCATTTGTTTATCTGATCTCTTGTCCGGGGATATTTGGTTGTTTCCATTTTTTGGTTATTATGTCTAAAGCAGCTGAGAATTTCTGTGAATCTTTTTGTGTACACAGACTTTGATTTCTCTTGGGTAACAATAACTTTTTATATTTAGAAAGTTTTGGGGGTGCCTGGGTGACCCAGCTGCTTTTGGCTCAGGTCATGATCCCTGGGTCCTGCGATTGAGCCCCGTGCTGGGTTCCCTGCTGAATGGGTAGTCTGCTTCTCCCTCTGCCTCTCCTCCTTTTTCGTGATCTCTCATAAAATAAATAAATTTTTTTGAAATTTTTTTTTATTTTTTAAAGATTTTATTTATTTGACAGAGAGAAACACAGCCAGAGGGGGATCACAAGCAGGGGGAGTAGGAGAGGGAGAAGCAGGCCTCCCGCCGAGCAGGGAGCCCGATATGGGACTCGATCCCGGGTCTCCGGAACCATGACCTGAGCGGAAGGCAGTCGCTTAACCAACTGAGCCACCCAGGCACCCCAAAATAAATAAAATTTTTTAAAAAATCGTTAAAAGGGTTTTTTAATCATGTCACTGGATTTGGTGATACCAAATTGAGTAAGTAAATAAAAATTCAGCCTTGAACGTCTTTAAAAATTAGACAAGAAAATTTCATCAGGAAATACATGTTCCAGGCACCTGGGTGGCTCAGTTGGTTAAGCGTTTGCTTTTGACTCAGGTTATGATCCCAGTTAAGCCCCGCATCGGGCTCCCTGCTCAGCAAGGAGCCCACTTCTCCCTCTCCTACTCCCTCTGTTTGCGTTCCCTCTCTCACTGTCTCTCTGTCAAATAAATAAATAAAATCTTAACAACAAAAAAAAAGGAAATAGATGTTCAGTGATCAGTGATACCCTACTGCATATGTAACAAGTGTGAATTCCTTTGCATGACTGTTAGAGTGCTACAGAATGTTCCTATGATTCTGTCACAAATAACTGTACTTCAGTATGGCTATCACTCTTTTCTAACTTGTCTAAGACATACCTCCAATAAGATTTTTCCTCTCATTTTTGTCCATCTAAATCTTGGTCATTGAAGGCCTGTTTTTAATTTTACTTCCTTTTGAAATCCTTCCCTGGGCTTTGTTTATACACGTTAACGCTGGAGTAATTTCTATCTTCTTTCAGCCACTGTGCCATACATTATTCATGTCCTTCTTTTAAAAGTTTTTTATGTCCCGTTTATTAATGTTTTTCCTGTTTTTGTCTTGTGCTGTTGTATGTATGTTAAATTATTACTTGTCTTGCTTTCCAAGATAAGACTTCCTTTTTCACTTTTGTTAACATGAATGATGTCTTTCCCCTACTGCCTAGCAGTTTGCTGCTTTACATACTATACGCTTAGTAAATGTTGATATATTACTGATTGATGTATTGAAACTTCATTAACAGCTTTGAATCAGACAAAAATAGCATCACTGATAATGTTTGTAGAGAGTTTAAGTAGTCTTCTGAAAGCTGTAAGATTTATCAAAGTCTTTCTGTGTACAGGGTGAAAAGAAGATAAAGACAACCGTACTAACAGCTGCCCTTCTATTATCTGGAATTCCTGCTGAAGTAATAAATCGATCGATGGATACATATAGCAAAATGGGCGAAGTTTTCACAGATCTTTGTGTCTACTTTTTCACTTTTATCTTTTGTCATGAACTCCTTAATTACTGGGGCTCTGAAGTACCTTGAAGCTTGCAGCACTCAGCAGGAGAAGCTGACCAAAAAGCACCTTCTCTTCTATAATGCAGTGTCTCTAAAGGAGGCAGATGGGTTTACACCTTTATTTAATTCTTGTACTTGATAGGGGTTGTAAAATCATTTGATTAGGAATGGAATGGCAGCTTCCTTGATTTAAAAGTGTTGAGTTTGTATTAATACTAATGTGAAGAATAGACTTCCATTGTCAGTAATTGACTTTTCTTGTATAATTAGAATCCCTAGTCTTCACCTTTCTCTAACTTCTAAGATTTGTAATTTCTCTTTTGGGAGCCGAGCTGCTGCTTTTAGGAGAGCAGATGAATACAGTCTCATCCAGCCCCAAGGGCTGCAACTTGTATTTGTGTTGTCCTGTCCTGAGAAATGTAGCCATCTTACAAATAAAATGAAAGAAACTGAAGTGTGTAATGTTAAGTCTGCACTTATTTAACTTTTTTTTAAAGATTTTATTTATTTATTTGACATAGATAAACAGCTAGAGAGGGAACACAAGCTGGGAGAGTGAGAGAGGGCGAAGCAGGCTTCCCACTGAGCAGGAAGTCCAGTGTGATGTGGGGTCGATCCCGGGACTCCAGGATTATGACCTGAGCGAAAGGCAAACACTTAACGACTGAGCCACCTAGGCATCCCTGCACATGTTAAATTTTAAGAGCTGAATAAGGTAGCCAATTTTATCTTTTCTTGTCAAGGATCTTAATTTTTACTCCAGTGCAAATATGGAGTGATGAAATAAATTATTAACATTCATACATGTGAAATTAGGAGGTATTTATTGATGGTATTCATTTTAATTTTTATTTATGAAAAAAAATTATTTTTAAAAAAATTTTTTGAAGAGGGGCACCTGGGTGGCTCAGTTGGTTAAGCGACTGCCTTCAGCTCAGGTTATGATCTTGGAGACCCGGGATCGAGTCCCACATCGGGCTCCCTGCTCGGCAGGGAGCCTGCTTCTCCCTCTCAGCCCCCCTGCTTATGTTCCCCTCTCTGGCTGTGTTTCTCTCTGTCAAATAAATAAAATCTTTAAAACAAAATTTTTTTTTAAAGATTTTATTTATTTATTTGACAGAGAGAAAGCACAAGCAAGGGGAGTGGTAGGCTGAGCTCCCTGCTGAGCCCAGTACAGGGCTCAATCCTAGGACCCCTGGATCATAACCTGAGCTGAAGGCAGACACTTAACCAACTGAGCCACTCAGGTGACTCAGATTTTTATTTATTTGAGAAGGAGAGAATGAGAGAGAGCACTAGTGAGGGAGGGTCAGAGAGAGAAGCAAACTCCCTGCCAAGCAGGAGGCCTGATGTGGGATTCCATCCAGGGACCCCCAGGATCATGAGCTGAGCTGAAGGTCGTCACTTAACCAACTGAGCCACCCAGGCACCCCTACAAATTTTTTATTACCAAACTCATAATTGGAGATTTTCACCTTTGAGTTTTCAGTTTCTAGTAGTAAGGTTTATTATTATTTACTTTTTAAATTTATTTGTTTTTTAAGATTTTATTTTTTTATTTAACAGAGGGAGACAGCAAGAGAGGGAACACAAGCAGGGGGAGTGAGAGGGAGAAGCAGGCTTCCTCCTGAGCAGGGAGCCCGGTGCAGGGCCCAATCTCAGGACTCCAGGATCATGACCTAAGCCAAAGGCAGACGCTTAACGACTGAGCCACCCAGGAGCCCCTTTTTCCTTTAAAAAAAATTTTTTTAAGTAATTTTGGAACCCATGACCCCAAGATCAAGGGTCGCATGCTCTTCCTACTGAGAGCCAGGTGCCCCCAGAAGTAAGGTTTTAAGCAAACTAAAATAGTGATGATGATGATTAGTACAAATAAAATTGGGATTTGAAAATTTACTGGGATATGCAACCCAGTATCATAAATACCCTTTAAAATAACTTGGTAATAGTATCATTTGGAAGGTTATAAAACAGCATTATATTGCTTAATATTAGGTTATCAAAAATCCTTAAGGAAACATTTGATTAATCCTTGTGAAATTATAAACCTATATACCTTTTCTTTTTTATTTCTCCCAAAGTCTTTATTTTTAAAAAAAAAGATTTTATTTATTTAAAGAGCAGAAGCAGGGGAGCAGCAGAGGGAGAGGGAGAAGCAGACTCCCTGCCGAGTAGAGAATAACTATAAGTGTATTCCTCTGATTTAGGATAAGATTATGAAGACACATTCACACATTCTTCCTGATTCCCTAATGGATCTAGTATCTAGAGGATTAGAAAGCACCCCTGGACTTGTCATTTCCCCTCTCAATCTCTGGGAAGACACTAGTGGTCTTCAATCCACATGTTTATTTTTTTGTTTCTTTTATTCTTTCTTTCTTTTGTTTCTTTAGGGAAAAAAAGCCTCATTTAGCCAGTTGACACATGAAGCTTTAATATTTGTAGATCATTATCAAATCTCGTCAGAAGAGGTAGCTATAATGTATCTGTTGGTGCCACTTTTTTTTATTCAGCCAATTGGTATTTTTCTAATAATTTATGTTTAACACTGCACAGAACTGGCAGTTTCTCAGTTTTGGGAATAATATTTTACTTAGAAGTTCCAAGGACTTGAAATGTGTATGGGTTAAGACTAGATTGAAAAGTGACATCTTTGGCTAGTAGCTTTTCAGTCTGATTAGTTGTGTAAATGGATGTGTGTGTATCCCCATTTGTACTAAAAACAGCAAGAGGGTTATGAGACAGAACTGGGTTAATTAAAATCAAAATCTGCTTTGGAAGTCAGGGCGTTTTGTTAAAAGTGATGTACTAGAGACATACTGGACTATAATTACTTCTTTTATCTGCCCTAATAGTTAAAAACGGCTTTTTCTGGGACATAGAATTGCTGTGAACTTTACATAAACATCTTGTGAAGATAAAAAGCCTTTCGGGATTGTCACATGAATGTGTTCTCTTAAAGAGGAGTATAGGGACCACCTAGGTCGCTCAGTTGATTAAGTGTTCGACTCTTGATTTTGGCTTGGGTCATGATCTCAGGGTTATGAGATCCAGCTCCAGGTAGGGTCCCATGCTCAGTGCGGAGTTGGCTTGAGATTCTCTTCCTCTCCTGCTCCTCCCTCTGCTCAGGCACTGTCTCTCTCTCATCTCCCGCTTTCCCTCTCGCAAATCTTTTTTATTTTTCTTTTCTTTTCTTTCTTTTTTTTTTTTTTTAAGTGCGAGTTAGAAATGAAGTATCTTGAAAACAGCTCTGGCCTGGGTATCAAATGTGTAGATTCTGGTTCCAATTAAGATTCCAGAAAGATAAGTGACTTAGGATTAAGTTTGTTTTTGTTTTCAGAGTCTCTATTTTCTCAATTAAAATCAAGAATTTCGGGGCACCTGGGTGGCTCAGTTGGTTGAGCGGCTGCCTTCGGCTCAGGTCATGATCCTGGAGACCCGGGATCAAGCCCCACATCGGGCTCCCTGCTCTGCGGGAAGCCTGCTTCTCCCTCTCTCAGTCCTTCTACTTGTGTTCCTTTTCTAGCTGTGTTTCTCTGTCAAATAATTAAATAAAATCTTAAAAAAAAAAAAAAAGAATTTCAAGTATGTGATTTAAAAACATCTGTTCCTCCTGTAACATTAAGTTTTGCTTGACCTCATCCAGTTTCATGGCTTCAAATACTGCATTCTTTTAAAAAAAAAGATTTTATTTGAAAGAGAGAAAATGAAAGAGAGAGCACGAGATGGGGGAGGGTCAGAGGGAGAAGCAGAGTCCCCGCCAAGCAGGGAGTCCAATGCAGGACTCCATCCTGGCACTCCAGGATCATGACCTGAGCCGAAGGCAGTCAGTCACTCAACCAACTGAGCCACCCAGGCACCCCCAAATACTGCATTTTTAACATTCTATAAAATGTTTATGATCCCTATCTCTCTGACAAGTTCTTTTTTTTTTTTTAGATTTTATTTATTCATTTGAGAGCGAGAGAGCATGAGTGGGGAGGAGAAGGAGAAATAGGCTCCCCATGAACAGGGAGCCCGACTCAGTCCCAGGACACGGGGATCATGACCCAAGTCCTCTCAGAAAAGTTCTATTTCTCCCTTGAACTCCAGACTCATGTATCTCCTATGTGGCCATTATCTCCTGGATATCTAGCTGGCACCTCAAACATCACTTCACTATACCAGATCCACTGATTTTCTCTACATGCCCTGCCAAATTGGCTGCTTCCATGCCTTCATCCACAAGATAACCACAACCCACAGTAGCCCAGTTCAAAGCCTGAGAGCCATCTTTATGCCTCCCTGTCCCTCACAGTTCACATCCAACTTAAGAGTGTTTGGAGAGAAATCCCTGGGTGGCTCAGTTGGTTAAGTGACTGCTTTCGGCTCAGGTCATGGTCCTGGAGTCCCGGCATCGAGCCCCACATCGGGCTTCCTGCTCAGCGGGAAGCCTGCTTCTCCCTCTGACCCTCCCCCATCTCGTGCTCTCTCTTTCATTTTCTCTCTTTCAAATAAATAAATTTTTTTTTTAAAGAATGCAGTATTTGAAGCCATGAAACTGGATGAGGTCAAGCAAAACTTAATGTCACCCGCCCCTGCTTGTGTTCCCCCTCTAGCTGTGTTTCTCTCTGTCAAATAAATAAATAAAATCTTTTAAAAAAAAAAGTGTTTGGAGAGCTGCCTGTGGAATACATCCAGAATCTGATCACTTCTCAGTGTCTCCATGTTTAAGTCACTAGTGGTTTCGTGTATTTCTCTTAGATTGAAACCAATACTTGTTACCTTTAGTCCACCATAGAAGTGATGTAGAGTGACTCTGATACTTGCTGTCCATTCTGTCAGGTATCAGCCCAGGCCTCTTTTACTCTGGGCATGTACTGTACTGAGGTCAAATTTATGTGCAGTAAAATGTGCCAATTTAAAGTTTACAGTTCATTGAGTTTCATCCAAAATGTGTATATCTGTGTATCAACCGCCACAATCACAATCTGGAACTTTTCTATCTTTCTTAAGTATAAGAATGTAAAATAGTTCAGAGGCATGTAAACTATGTGAGCCTCTTTCTTCACTGTGATACAGCTTTGTGTCGAAACAGCACTTAACATTTCAGTGTCTTCTGCTAGGTGAGTCATTCTCAACCTTAAGTGTACTTCCAAATCACCTAAGAAGCTTAAAAATTCCCAGTGCACAGGAAGCACTCCAGACCAAGTAATCAGAATATCAGTATGGGGGGCGCCTGGGTGGCTCAGTTGGTTAAGCGACTGCCTTCGGCTCAGGTCATGATTCCGGAGAAAACCCCGGATCAAGTCCTGCATCTGGCTCCTTGCTCTCCGAGGGAAGCCTGCTTCTCCCTCTCTCACTCCCCTTGCTTGTGCTCCCTCTCTGGCTGCGTTTCTCTCTGTCAAATAAATATAATCTTTAAAAAAAAAAAAAAGAAACCAAACTGCTAAAAAAAAAAAAAGAATATCAGTATGGAACACATGTATCCGTGTGTGTGTGTGTGTGTGTGTGTGTGTGTATTTGAATATTTTATTTATTTGACAGAGAGATCACAAGTACGCAGATCAGCAGGCAGAGGAAAACGGAGAAGCACACTCCTGCTGAGCAGAGAGCCTGATGTGGGACTGGATCCCAGGACCCTGAGGTCATGAACTGGGGCAAAGACAAACGCTGAACCAACTGAGCCACCCAGGCATCCGTATTTATATTTTTTAAGATTTTATTTTTAGGTAATCTCTATACCTGACCTGGAACTTGAACTCACCCAAGAGCTGCATGTTTTATAGACTGAGCCAGCCAGATATCCCATCGTGTGTGTGTGTGCGTGTTTATGTGTGTGTGTATGTGTCTGTGTGCACCTGTGTGTGTGTGTGTGTATATATATACACACACATACATACACATATTTTATTTTTTAAGATTTTATTTATTTATTTGACAGAGAGACACAGTGAGAGAAGGAACACAAGCAGGGGAAGTGAGATAGGAAGAAGGGAGAAGCAGGTTTCTTGAGGAGCCTGATGCGAGGCTCCATCCCAGGACCCTGGGATCATAACCTGGTCTGAAGGTAGACGCTTAATGACTAAGCCACCCAGGCGACCCTAAAGATTTTATTTATTTAACAGAGAAGGTATAAGCAGGGGGGAGCAGGAGAGAATTCCTGACGTGAGACCGGATCCCACCATCCTGGGATCATGACTTGAGCCTAAGACAGGCTTAACCTTAATCTAAACTGACTGAGCCACCCAGATGCCCTATCATGTATAATTTTTAAAGACCTTATTTATTGGGTCCCTGAGTGGCTAGTTGGATAAGCAGCCGCCTTCACTGGGGTCATGATCCTGGAGTCCTGGAATCCATTCCCACCTGGGGCTCCCTGCTCAGTGGGGAGTCTGCTTCTTCCTCTAACCTTCCTCCCTCTACTGTTTTCGCTCCCTCAATTAGATACATAAAATCGTAAAAAAAAATAAAAGACTTTATTTGAGAGAGAGTGAGAGAGCACGAGAGGGAGGAGGGTCAGAGGGAGAAGCAGATTCCCACTGAGGAAGGAGCCCAACCTGGGACTCAATCCCAGGAGCCTAGGATCCTGACCTGAGCCGAAGGCAGACGCTTAACCCACTGAGCCACCCAAGCACACCCCCACGACCCCATCGTGTATTTTTTTGTTTTGTTTTGTTTTGTTTTTACAATTTCCAAGTTCAGGCAATGTTGAGAACCACAATAATCTTAAGAATATATATATATTCTTATATACATATTATATATATAATATATATAATCTTAAAAACATATATATATATTTTAAGATTTTTTATTTATTTGACAGAGAGAAACACAGCCAGAGAGGGAACACAGCAAGGGGAGTGAGAGAGGGAGAAGCAGGCTTCCCGCGGAGCAGGCAGCCCGATGTGGGGCTCGATCCTGGGTCTCCGGGATCATGACCTGAGCCGAAGGCAGTCGCTTAACCAACTGAGCCACCCAGGGGCCCCTTAAGAATATGTTTTAAGCTCTTCCACTTCTCCAGCAATTTAGCTCCTACTCAGTCTTCATATCTTCACCTTAAAGGTCACATCCAAACTTCTCCTATGCTGTAATCTCTCTCTCTCTCTCTTTTTTAAGATTTTATTTATTTATTTGACAGAGAGAAATACAGCCAGAGAGGGAACACAAGCAAGGGGAGTGAGAGAGGGAGAAGCAGGCTTCCCGCTGAGCAGGGAGCCAGATGTGGGGCTCGATCCTGGGTGTCCGGGATCATGACCTGAGCCGAAGGCAGTCGCTTAACCAACTGACCCACCCAGGCGCCCCATGTAATCTCTTTATCTTATTACATTTGCTTATGTTTTTAGTTATGCTCCCCGGATGTAAGACACGCCCCACAAATAACAAATACGTTTAAATGAGTGAACGCAGAAATGAATGAGAGTGAATGGAGATCTTGGTAGCATCACTCAGCTCAGCTTAAGGGGGACGGAATACATATGGCGCTTCGATGACCCTTGCAGGAAAGACCTTCTTGGGGCCCGCAAAGCCAAGGCGCCTTTCTCCACCGCACCAAAGTGCACACAGACTTTTAAAGTACCGCAGGGAAAACCCCGCCAAGGTCGAGTCTTTCGGCGCAGCCGGTGCCGTGCGGCCTCCAGCCGAGAGGGAGCGCTGTGGAGAGATAGCAGCTTCCGGCCTGCTTTCTCCTTCCCTCTGCCTCGGGCACCAGAGCGTCCTGTTTTCGTTTGTTGCTCTCGGATGGCTGCCGTCGCTGTAGCTGCTGCTCCCATTTAGTGGTGCTCCTTGCCCGGCTCTGTGAGGGCGGCGCGGCCTCCTCCTTTGTGCGGTTCTTCTGCGCGTTGTCCCGAAGGGCGCCGCATTTCCCGCGGCCGGCAGCATGGGCCGGGAGTCACGGTGAGGCGGCGCGCCGAGCGGGCGAGCGGGCGGGCGGCTTCCTCGTACTGGGGAAAAGAGGCGGGAGTTGAGGTGGCAGCGGAACCAGGCCTGAACCGGTGCGGCCCCACGTGCGGCCAGCGCTGCCCGCGGCCACTGGAGGGGCAGGGAGACCTCGGCCGAGGGAGTGACTGTACTTGGGCCGGTGACGCTCACAGGGTTCCCTGCACTGCCGTGGCCCGTTGCAGCCCCTGGAGCGGGAGTAGCGCTCCAGGAGGTCAGTGATTGGGCACCACGTCCCGCGGTTTCCACGAAGCCCACGGTGATCCCTCAGTCAGTAGTGATCCCAGTTGAATTTCTTACCAGTTCGCGTTTGCCACCTTTCCCTGACGCCTGTTGCTGTCTATTTTAGTCCTTTGTGCGTGTCTGGTGTTTTCCCAAGTCAGTTGATAGGAGCTGAATATTTTTACATCACCTACAGCATTGAACATGACTAGGCTTTTAGTGGGCTACAGTAAATACTTGTTACATGGAGATTTATTTCGCGGGTAGCTATGTTCTTTGTTATGTGTTTTCTGTCCTTTTAAAACCTGGATTGGGAAGTCTTACTAGAATTCTGATACCTCTTCAAAACTTTAGATCGTCAGGGGGTTTGGGACCTTAATGTTTTATCTTAAGGATGAGTATTTGCTTTGTATTTAGCAGTGAATGAAAGATCTTTTTATCTGGGTTGTAAATAAGTAAAGTAGTTTATTGACATAATGTTCAGGGAAGTGGACAAGCTTAAGGGTAGGGCTAGGTGAAATTTAGCAAATCCATAAACTGAGTATCATCACATGAATAAATACAAAGAATAATTGTATATTTACAGAGAATTCCTGTGCAGGTCTCTTAAATCTCCTGCAAGGCAATGCTATTCATCTGGCTACCCCTGAACAGAAACCTGGAAGTGATGGTTTATTTGATGAATTTTTCTTCCATACTTTCTTTCTTTCTTTTTTTTTTTTTTTTTAAGATTTTATTTATTTTACAGAGAGAAACACAGCCAGAGAGGGAACACAAACAGCTGGAGTGAGAGGGAGAAGCAGGCTTCCTGCTGAGCAGGCAGCCCGATGCGGGGCTCCATCCCAAGACTCCGGGACCATGACCAGAGCCGAAGGCAGAGGCTTAACCACTGAGCCACCCAGGCACCCCTCTCCCGTACTTTCTAAACCCAGTAACATTCTCCATTCTCCATAACATTCTACCAGTCTCCATTTTTTTTCTCTCTGACTTAATCTAAACCCTAATCATTTAGTGCTCAGACTGCTACACTTGCCTCAAATTGATTATCTTCCTGTGATCTTGCTCTCCTAATAGATTCCTCACATTGCAGCCAGAGTGACACTTCTGAAATAAAGATTGTCATTACTCCCTTTTCATCCCTGTTGGTTCTTACTGCTTCTGAAGATAAAGTCACACTCTTTAGCACATCCTTCAAGGCCCTTCACAAGGAATCCTCTTCAGCCTTCTCCCCTGCCTGTATGGCTTGCTCTGTAGGTTAGTTCAGGCACTTATGAAAGGCTCAGAGATGGCATGGAGGTGTAGGAAAAATAAAGAAAGAGCCCAGTTTGCCTATAAATGTAGGTGTCATAAAGGGTTGAAGAAAAGTGGTAGGAGGTAGGTTCTAAAAGGGAGTTGGGTCCCGAATGTGGGTGGATTGTAGATTTAGTTTTAAAGGTAAGAATTTGAGAGAGGCGCCTGGGTGGCTTAGTCATTTAAGCATTTGCCTTCGGCTCAGGTCATGATCATAGGGTCCTGGGATTGAGCCCTGCCTGCATTGGGCCCTATGTTCATTGGGGAGCCTGCTTCTCCCTCTCTCTCAGCTACTCCCCCTGTTTGTACACACACACTCTCTCTCTAACAAATAAATAAATAAAAAAAATCTTGAAGGTAAGAATTTGAGAGGCTTTGAAGATTTTGAGTAAGAAATGTGTGGGTATGTTTATATATTGTGGTCAGAACTCTGCTTTGCAAAGATTACCGTTGCAGCAATGAGTGAAACAGATTTCAGGGGAAAGGGAATAGAAGTGAGAAGACCAGGGGTCTTCTAAAATGCCCTAACTAGATAGCTCTGATATGGAGTAGTAACAGTGGGAACTCTGGGGTGCTGATATAATGTGAAGAGAATTACAGAGGTGGAATTGGTGATACTTGGTGTTTTACTGGTTGTGTATAGAATGAGAAAAATATTGAAGATAACGTATCTTGAGACTGCTGACTGGAAGCTCGGATAATAAATGATTTGGGGAGGCAAGGTAATAAGTTTGGGTTTATACACATTGAATTTCAGGCGTTTGAGGGATAATGAGGTACACTCATTCCTTAGCCATCTTATCCATGTTTATTGCTTTAAGTAGCTTTTGTACATTGATGACTCCCTTCATGAACTCTAGACTGATATTTCAACTACCTACATACATCTCCATATGATGGCCTAATATCCTGATTTCCCACCTCCATCCCCCCCTCCACCCCGGCCCCAATACGTGATCCTCCCTCAGACTTCTTATCTTAGTAAATAGCAACTTCATCTTTCTGCTAGGTCCAGCCAAGTATCTCAGAGACACCCACGACTTCTCCCTTGCTGTCACCCTTGGCAGTGAGTTAATCCTTAAATCAGTCAGTTCTGGTTTCAAAATATCTAAATTTTGACACTTCCTAGAAACTGTACACTTGATATCCAATCATCCAATCCACCACTCTCTTACTTGGATGATTGCTGTAGCATTCTGCCTCTTTTCTCTGCTTCTTCACTTGTCTTCCTTCAGTTTGTTCTCTCCTCAGCAACCAGACTAATGCTTTAAAAATATTAGTGAGGTAACACTACTCTCCTTAGAATTTTTCAATAACTTCTCAGCTTACTCAGAGTGAAAGGAAAAGTCCTTAGAATGGCTTGTACGGCTCTACAGAACTCTCCACGTTTGGCTGCCCTACTGTATTTCTGACCTCATCTTATGGCATTTGGTCGGTCATCCCTTGACACATCTGCCTTCTTTGCTCTTCCTTGGACACACCAGTCAAGCTTCCTCCTCAGGGACCTTGCACTTGTGGTGCCTTTTGCCTGTAAAGTTTCTCCCCCTTATTTCTACACGGTTCCTTTTATTTTCTTCAAACCTCTGTTTATTAGTACATTTTTCTCATCACCTAGTATAAAACAGAAAACCTACCTCCCATCCTTTCTTTTCCAGTTACTCTGATGAGTTTCTCTCCATAGTACCACATGATGTATTGTGTATTTATTTCATTACAAGTCTGTCATCTCTTCCTTTACCAGAATGCAAGTTGCTTGAGGCAACGTTGGTCTGTTCTTTTTATTGTCCTTGCTTCCCTTTGAGGATAGTTTTTCCCTGTCTACATGGACTATAGCTGCAGGGGTCATTACTTTCCCCTAGTTTTAAGAGTTGCTAAATAAAAAGTCTTTTCACTGTTTGTCTGCTGAGATCTTTTGGGAAAATGTGAACAATTAAAATATAACAGAAGCTACCTGTGTTTGCTAAACTTAATTTGAACTTAACCTTCTAGCCACTATCGGAAGCGATCAGCATCAAGAGGTCGCTCTGGAAGTCGTTCTAGAAGTCGCTCACCCTCAGACAAAAGAAGTAAACGTGGAGATGATAGACGTTCGAGAAGCAGAGATAGAGATAGAAGGAGAGAGAGGTCTCGTAGCAGGGATAAAAGAAGATCTCGGTCAAGAGACCGTAAGCGCCTGAGGTAAGACATTAGTCTCCTAAAGACTCATGATAAATTGGGCTTCTCAGCTAAATCTGGCTTGTTCAAAAGTATGGCTTGGACTGGAATTTAGTGGCCCTTTTGTGGATACTCTGCTTTGACCCGAGCTCATTTGATTAGGTCCAGAGGTGCTTTGCCTGGAGCAGAGACTCAAAGGTAATATGTCATCAAGACTGTTTTGTTCTGGGACGCCTGGGTGGCTCAGTTGGTTGAGCAACTGCCTTCAGCTCGGGTCATGATCCCGGAGACCCGGGATCGAGTCCCACATCGGGCTCCATGCTCGGCAGGAAGCCTGCTTCTCCCTCTTGCACTCCCCCTGCTTGTGTTCCCTCTCTGGCTGTGTTTCTCTCTGTCAAATAAATAAAATCTTTAAAAAAAAAAAAAAAAAAGACTGTTTTGTTTTAATTCTGTCCCAAGAGAGCTGACCACTGTGCTCAAAGCAGCCACTGAAGTCTATAGGAGAAGGAAAAGGGCAGAGCCATCTGCAAGCCCTGCTTTAAAAAAAAAAAAGGTATTTTTTAAAGCTTTCTGTTTTTAAGTACTCTCCACCCAATATGGGGCTCAAACTTACAACCCTGAGATCAAAAGTTGCATGCCCTACTGACTGAGCCAATCAAGGACCCTCCCAACTCCCCCATTTTTAAATTTTTTCCCCCATTTTTTAATTCCTAAAAAAGATTCTATTTATTTATTTACTTTAAAGATTTTATTTTTAAGTAATCTGCACGCAATGTGGGGCTTGAACTTACAACCTCAAGGTCAAGAGTTGCATGCTCTGCCAACTGAGCCAGTTAGGTGTCCCTGTTTGACACTCTTAAAAAAACTGTTTTGTTGTTGTTGTTTTTTTAAGATTTTATTTATTTGACAGAGAGAAACACAGCCAGAGAGGGAACACAAGCAAGGGGAGTGAGAGAGGGAGAAGGAGGCTTCCTGCTGAGCAGAGGAGCCCGATGTGGGACTCGATCCCGGGTCTCCGGGATCATGATCTGAGCTGAAGGCAGTCGCTTAACCAACTGAGCCACCCAGGCACCCCCTCCCCCCAAAAAACCTGTTTTTGAACAAAAGTACCTCCTAATTTTAATTTTACTTTTACTTGCTTACATATTCCTTGGCACCGGTCAAGCAGCTGTAACCTTTCTAGAGGTGGAAAACATTGTCTGTAAATAAAAATAATCTTCCCCACACCAAAAAATTATTTGATAAGTTTCTTATAATAGGAAAGAAGACACGGTTGCACAAGTGTTTTGAACTAATCACAGAAAGAACTCTCTTGCAAACATTGGAAGAAGAAATTGCAGAAGTATTATGTGGTACTCAGGGAAGATACTCATCTATGAAAATATGGATAGTGCTAACTTAATTTCATATTATGTGGTCCCAGGAACAGTTTCGTATAATTCAGTCAAGTGCGTGTTAAGTGAAATTGATTTTTTAAAAAGATTTGGTCTTTGACTTTCAAGAGTGAAAGTAGAATCACAAGGTTTTAGAGCAAGAGAATTTTGAGATTATCGAAGTGGAGTCTCCATATTATACAGATGAGGAATCTGTGACCCAGAGAGTTGATCTGCCCTGTGTCATGTTACTGTCAGCTCTAGAGTAGAAATTGTCTCCTAGTCTTCATGCCTGTGATCTTTCCAAGTTTTGGCTGACTTTGAAATTTAGATCTTCTACTGTAGACCATAGATTGCAGAAAGACAGATTGATTATCATTGATTTTCTGTGTTTTTCAACAAATTCCATTTTGGAATTAGTATCCTCATTTTTTTCATTAACCACTTTACTTGTTCCCTTTTTATCTGATTTGATGGTTAATTGAAATCTCAGCTTTTAATAATGGTAATAGTTAAGAAGCTTCTTTTAAGACTGAACAGAACCATTATCTGAAAGAAACTCTACTTGGTCACAGAATGAATGAAAAGTGCCCTCCTTTCAGGCGTTCCAGAAGTAGAGAGAGAGACCGAAGTCGAGAGCGAAGAAGATCTCGAAGTCGAGACAGGAGACGCTCAAGGAGTAGAAGCCGAGGCCGACGTTCCAGATCCTCCAGTCCTGGCAATAAAAGCAAGAAAGCTGAGAATAGGTAATGTTATTGTTGGACTGTATCTCTCATGCAGTTTGAGAACTAACTCTTTCCTGTTCCTTCCTTTTTTAAAAAAAATCTTTATAAATAATTATTGACTTCAGCTCCTACCATCAACTCTTGGTTGAATTTTTTTTTATTTATCTATGTTCTTAAATTAAGTTTTTAAAAATTTTAATAGATTATGAAGCCTATAATTCGATTGGAAAGTGCTAGATTCAGTTAGTTTTAACATTCATAATACATTGTTGTCTTATTTGATACCTACTGTTAATGGTTAGGAATATATTGTCCAAACATCTTTTTAGGAACCCTGTTTTTCCTTTGAAGTGATGTTAGCATTTTTGACACTGGTTGACAAATAACTTTTTAATTCATGATATAAATTGCTGAATTGCTCTTCAGGGTTGGTGTGAACTTTGCTTGTGTTAAGTTAAATGTACATGTTTCCTTAGGGTGCCAGTACCATTCAATTTCAAAATATATCTGTTAGACATAGCATGTTTACTCTTTATATTTCTCTTTTCAGTGGTTTGTTCTTCGCCTGTTTCTAAAGTGGTGACAGAGGATAGTTGATAGATGAATTCGTATCTGTTTTCTGTATATTCTTCATTTAATCATGAATGTTTTTCTCATGTCATTAATTTTATTTTATAAGTTTTATTTTACTGAGGTTGGTATTATAATGCCCATTGAGATTATTTTGAGTTAAAAGTAAAATATAAATTCAGAAAAGTGAATGAAATATAAATGTAAACATGCGGTTTATTAAATATAAAATAGTATCCGTGTAGCCACCACTGAGGATAAGAAATAAAACATGTAAGGATGCCTGGGTGGCTAAGTTGGTTAGGCATCTGCCTTTGTCTCAGTTCGTGATTCCAGGATCCTGAGATTGAGTCTCACATTGGGCTCCTTGCTCAGCGGGGAACCTGCTTCTCCCTCTGCCTCTGCCTGCTGTTGCCCTTGCTTATGTTCTCTCTCTCTCTCTTTGATAAAGAAATAAAACCTAAAAAAGAAAAGAAAAGAAAGAAATACAACATATCAGTATCTCCAGAAGCGTCCCATGTCCTTTCTGTAATTCCAGCTCTCACATCCAAGTACTGACCAGGCCTGGCCCTGCTTAGCTTCTGAGATCAGATGAGATCTAATTCAAGCTCTCTACTACTCTAGATAAAACCACTCCTGACTTTTTTACTTGTAATTTCTTTGTCTTTCGTTATAGTTTTACACCTGTGTTCACATCTGGAAAAAGAATGGTTTAAATTTGTATGTTTTTTAGCTTTACTTGAATGAGTTGCATATTCTTTTCTATCTTTGTTGATCATTATTTGCGACTTGTTCGTGTTTCTTTTAACAGTAGTTCATTTTCAGGGTGCCTGGGTGGCTCAGTGGTTAAGCCTCTGCCTTCAGCTTAGGTCATGATCCCGGAGTCCCGGGATTGAGCCCCGCATCGGGCTGCCTGCTCGGCAGGAAGCCTGCTTCTCCCTCTCTCACTCCTGCTGGTTGTGTTTCTCTCTGTCAAATAAATAAAATCTTTAAAACAAAACAAAACAAACAAAAAACAGTAGTTCATTTTCATTGCTGAGTACTATTCTGTGGTATAAATATACCACTATCCATTCTACTGAGGTGGATATTTGGGTTGTTTTAACTTTTTGGCTGTTATGAACATTTTTATATATGTGTCCTAGTATACATGTGCTTGAGTTTCCTTAGGATGTGAATCTAGGAGTGAAATTATATGGTCATAGAATAAACATTGCTTTATTGTTTTTTTTTTTAAGATTTGTTTATTTGAGGGAGAGAGTGAGTGCAAGGCATGAGAGCAGGGGGAGGGAGAGAGAATCTCCAGTAAACTCCCTGCTGAATGTGGAGCCCAACATGGTGTGACCCCGAAACCCTGAGATCTTGACCGGGCTGAAGTCATGAGTAGCTTGTGCAACCGACTGAGCCACCCAGCCACCCCAACATACCTTCATTTTTATTGAATAATCCCAAATGCTTTCCAAAAGGGGGTATACTAGTTGTATTCCAATGAGCAGTCTCATTGTGTTGCTCCATACCCTTCCCAGTATATGGTAGTCAGCCCTATTAATTTTTATTAATTGGTTAGGCATACCAGTATTGTTGTGGCTTTAATTTGTATTTCTCTGATGACCAGTGATGTTGAACATCTCTTTGTATGTTTATAGATCATTTGGATGTCTTCTTTTCTGAAATACGTTAAAATCTTTTGCTTATTTTCTTGTTGGGTTGTTTCTTTAAAAATTGACTTATAGGAGGTTTAGTTGTTTTTAAATGCCTTGAATGGTCGTTGATTGTCATACATTCTTTTACTCTGTGGTTTGTCTTTTTACTCTGTAATCATACTTTTGATGAACAGAGACTTAAAGAAGAAACATTTCTCAATTCATGTTATGTACTGAGAAGAACATAGATATTAAAACCTGAGGACAGTATGAGAAAAGATAAGTATAGGCTATATTTAATCTAAACATAAAGATTATTATACTGAATCAAAAAATATGTAAAGAGGGGCGTCTGGGTGGCTCAGTCGTTAAGCATCTGCCTTTGGCTCAAGTCATGATCCCAGAGTCCTGGGATCGGGCCCCGCATCGGGTTTCCTGCTTCTCCCTCTCTCACTCCCTCTGCTTGTGTTCCCTTTCTCGCTATGTCTCTGTCAAATAAATAAATAAAATCTTTAAAAAAAAATGTAAAGAAAATAATTATGAACTACTTGGATTTATTCCAGGAATGAAAGGTTGGTTTAACATTAGAAAATCAGTCATTATAGGGGTGCCTGGTTGGCTCAGTTGATTAAAGGTATCTGCCTTTAGCTCAGGTCATGATCCTCGGGTCCTGGGATTTGAGCTGTGTGGAAGGCTCCCTGATCAGTGGGGGATCTGTTTCTCTCTCCTCCCCTCCTCCTGCTTATGCTCTCTCTCAAATGAATACATAAAATCTAAAAAAGAGAGAAATACTAATTAGTTTAATTCTTTTTTTTATTCTTTTTTTTTTTTAAAGATTTTTATTTATTTGACAGAGAGTGATCACAAGTAGGCAGAGAGGCAGGCAGAGAGAGAGGAAGAAGCAGGCTCCCTGCTGAGCAGAGAGCCCGATGCCAGGCCTCCATCCCAGGACCCTGAGATCATGACCTGAGCCGAAGGCAGAGGCTTAACCCACTGAGCCACCCAGGTGCCCAGTTTAATTCTGTATATTAATCAGATTCAAGGAGAAAAGTCATGGTTATCTGAGTAGATTTAGGGAAAAGCATTTTGTTAGCTTCAAAACATATTCATTTTAAAAGTTCTTAGCACATATGAATAGAAAAGTATTTCACAAACTGATTATAAAATTAGAAATGCAAGGGCATTGACTGTCTTGAAGAACAAGATAGGAGGGCTTGCTCTACCAGGTATTGAAACTTGTCATAAAGTTGTCCAGATTAAGTGTGGTTTTGGTGTAGAGACAGACAAATAGAACAGTGGAACCACATAAAGAGCCCAGAAACAGATCTCCGCATATGTGGTCATTTAATAAATGACAGTGGTGACAGTGTAATTAGTGGGAAAAACTTCTTTAAGTAAGTAGTACTGGGGTGGTGGGAATGCCTGGGTGGCTGTCAGACATCAGACTTGATCAGCTCAGGTTTTGATCTCAGGGTTGTGAGTCTGTGAGTTCAAGCTCAGTGTGGAGCCTACTTTAAAAAAAAAAACAGGGACGCCTGGGTGGCTCAGTTGGTTAAGCGACTGCCTTCGGCTCAGGTCATGATCCTGGAGACCCAGGATCGAGCCCCACATCGGGCTCCCTGCTCAGCGGGAAGCCTGCTTCTCCCTCTCTCACTCCCCCTGCTTGTGTTCCCTCTCTCGCTGTGTTTCTCGCTGTCAAATAAATAAAATCTTTAAAAAAAAAAAA